>JAPDSC010017794.1:427734-479637 GCA_026290005.1 Latrodectus geometricus
GTAAAACATTTAATTTCCATCAGCAGACGATAATTTTCGAACACAATTTATAGCAGAAACAAAAAAAATAAATAAATAAATAATAATAATAATAATTAAAAAAACTTTAGAAAATAAAGCAGACGACATTTTAGAAACGATCTGGAGAAACGAAAAAAGGAGTTCAAATGGACTTCCGCGAGGTCACAAGCAGAGACGCGACTTGATTTTAAAAAGAAAACCATTTTTCTTATTAACCATTTTATTATGCGATAACTCTCATCAAATTCGTCAACTTATCTTTCATCTTTTGATTCCACCGCGGGTCTCTTTCATACGAAAACACGGGCGTTTTCCTCTAAACGCCCATAATTGAGAAACCAGAACAGCGGATGTTGTAGTTCCCCAGAGTTTGAGCGAGCCAAAGAAAGATGAGTGATTTTCTTCTAGGTCTTGGAAGTTGAAGCAACCGAGGATTTATAAACGTCCTTTTGTGAGCCGCGTCCTTTTTAGTCAAGGCGCGAGGGAATATATTAACCTTAAGCTGTAGGACACTTTTCAAAGCAGAAACTCAAGCTGAGTAAATTTAGACACGAAAACCTTCCCTTTTCTCCAAATCCTTCTTCTTTGTGCTAATTTTTATTGTGATTATAAATAAAAAGCGCTTTAACATTTTGGAAAATTCTATTTTGAAATTAGATAATAAAAAAAATTATTGAATTCAGGACGGATAATTAGAATAAAGAATTTCTAGAAATAATTCTTTTCTTAAATATATAGCAGTTGTTAAATTAAAGCACAGATTTCTCGGTCAGATGTTTACGTTTGATAAAATACAATTATATATGGCAGGAATAAATTCTTATTACTTTATGCCTGTTAGCATATTCTTTAAAGTGGCTTTTAATAAGATAAAAACCGGACTTCTGTCTAAGCAAAATCAACAGTTGCTTAGGTCTTTAATCTCACAACAGTTCTAAATACGAAATCTTGTTTCATTGCTAATTTTTTTCTTTAAGTTTACGCCTGGATCTGGTTTTAATCAATTTATATACAAATATTTTATATTCTCGGGCAAATTTTCATAGTTCAATGTTCTTCGCTCTAATTTCTTATTGTAAGAAAAAAAGTATACACAACTTGTTGATACCCGGACATGTAATAGTTAGCTTTTATTTACGATTATATTACTCTGAATTTCTTCTCATAACTAATTTAAAATTATCCTTAATGTGGGATTATTTTGATTAAAAATAACAAGACTAAAAATAGCCTAAAATAGCTGTATTTTTATTTTAAAGAAACTATTGAAAGAGAATCGCAAATAATTGTGTATGCACAATGTTTACTTGATTCAAAGGATATACCCAGCAATATACAAGCTAATAATTTCAACAAATTTCTTTTTTTTTTTTTAAATGTCATTAATTTGGAAGACGCTTTTTTGCAAATATCACAATAAAAATTTTGTGCATAAATCATAAAATTTAGAGAAATTTTAAAAAAGTGGAAAAAATCTAAGAATTTAATATTATTATATTGATTATAAATGTTTCGCTATTTTTGTGCCAGGGATTTTCAATACTATTTGTATAAAAATTAATATTGCTGACATTCAAAAAAAAAAAAAAAAAAAAAAAAAAAAAAAAAAAGGAATATTTGTTTCCGCTCATTATTATTATTCATTTTATGTGGTTATCTTATATTTTGGGACATTTTCAATATAACGGCAAATAATTAATGTTTTACAAACAATGCAAAAAAAAAGTTTATTACAATAGTGTTTTTTTCATTTATTTTCTATTCTCTTATAATCATTATTATTAAAACTATAATCCTTTAAACTCAAATATTATAGTTAACTATATGAAATACAAATAACCAAATTGATGAATATGTTTTATCGTAATTAATTTTTTTTTCATAGCATTGCGACACATCAAAATGTATGAATAGTTCCTTACAACAATCAAGAAATGCAAACAGTTTATCATCCGATTTTATTTTTTTTAAATTATGCATTTAATTTATTCTGTGACGTATCAGAATTGTCCTTATATATTTCCTTGGCTTGAACTACAGAGCAGGAACGTACGAGATAAATGTAACGTTTTCCTTTATAAAATTTTCAAACGAAAAAGATTATATACCAAAATCACATTTGTAAATGTTTGTTTGTCGTTTTACGTGCGTTTTCATTTATCTTTTTCTTTTTACGCAAATTGCGGTTTAAGGTTCACTAAAACCACTACAATCCTACCTGAAGTGAGAATCGAGCCTGTGTACTGCTGAATTGAAACTCAAAATGCTAACCACTCAGCTGCCAATTTGGGATAAATATAAGAACATATACAGTTAACAAATACATTGGAAAATTATTAATTTTAAAATAATAGGGAATATACATAATAATTTATTACCAATGCAAATAATACAATGCCTATTCTAATTGGATGGATTTATTCATCACTAAAGCAAGCGCTACTCCTAAAGTTTTGATATTTTTTATACAGTTTGGTGCAAAAAAAAAAAAAAAAAAATGGTAATATATTATACAAATATTTATTAAATAAAATTTATATAAAATAATAATACTAATAAAGTAATAAATAATCAAAACATTATTAAATTAAGCACCAACTTTTAGATTTTTGCTTCTACTTATTTATTTACTACAAATTGCTGCCTTTTTCTGAAAAAGATATTTTGAAAAATAATCTAGGCATGCAAAAAAAAAAAAAAAAAAAAAAAGAGAACTCCGACTTATATATTGTTTTTAATGCTGTTATCAATTTTCCTATGTATTAAAACATATGCTAGTAAACATTTAAATAATAGTTAAAAGCATTTCCGTTTGTATATTTATTTGCCATTTAGAACAAAATGTTATTTTTAACACGCGTTTCCGGTGAAGAATTAAATGAAAGAAAAAAATAGTTGTTGGAATGGAATGTTGCTAATATTTGTAAGAAAATATCATTATTCAAATATTAGATTCATTATTAATAATCGAAACAGAAACGAATTCTACACAACGGTGGTTTTTGATTTCATAGCGTGACGCTCCCCGGTCACCTGCTGCTCTGGGGGTCCCCCTTCCTCTTTCTTATTAAAAAAAACCCCCCTTTCCGGGAGGGCACATCACGTGACACTTCGGAGCACCGTTTCCCACGCCACGTCACAACATCTGTCTGCCCGTATTCAGTCAGCTGGGAGGGCAGACGATATCAAACATTGTGAAGGGGGAAAAAAAAGAAAAGAAAAATAGAACAAAAACCAAAACAAAAACATTGAGTGGCTGTTCCAGCGGGGAATCAGCTGGTTGCTTTGCCACTTGATATTCCAACCAATCATAAGCGGCCATGGCAGAGCCTGCCTGTTGCTATGCTACTGAAAGTCTTGTTTATATTTGGCATTTCCTTAGAGAATTCGAAATCAAGAAACAAATTCATTTTCAACGCTCATTAAAGCTTCGATTAGACTACTATTTGTTAAGCAAATCAATCTGCAAACTGATTTTCACTAAATTGAATTATTTTAATTGAAAGAAAAAACTTCAATTTGAAATATACAATCTAGAATGTCTCTAAAATAATCACATATTTGTTGAGAAAACAGACCAGATATTTTTATTTGAAAATGAAATCTTGAAAGCAAAATTAAAAAAAATGATTAAAATTTTATCAACATAAATATTAGCCTAAAATCACATTAATATTAAATCATTTTAATGTGGTTTTAGGTTATTACTTATGTTAAAAAAAAAATTTAACAATTTTTTCATTCATAAATAAGTGTTCTATTTTAAACACACAGAACATTTATATTTTATAGTTTGTTAATCTATAAAATTTAATTAATGTTAAAAATATAACATATTAAAATAGCATATTTTTTTATAAAATTATTTTATAATTTAAAGCAGTTAATTTGAAAGAACTGTGATAAATATACATAATTTATACTTCTTTTTAAAAAGCCATATAAATCTTTAATAATGTAAACTGGAAATCGATTTCATCCATAAAATGGAATTTTCATTTACTCTGTGCTACTATATAAAAACTTATGAACAAATTTATATTTTCTATAAAACTTCACAAAAAGATTTATAGTCTCAGAAAAAAAAAAAAAAAAAGAAATCCTTTTTGTCGATAATAAACTATTTTTTTTCATATACTTTATTATCCTTTTCCGATAATAAACTGCTGGAAAATACATCACAATATAAAGATATTTTATGTAGTGTCCACAGGTAAAGTTGTTGTTGTTGTTGCTTAAAATGAAGTGGAAAAAAATAAAAAAGTTCAATATTAATATATATCCAAATTAATATAACTTAATTTGGATATAATTTTGCATAAAACCTGATATATACATATAGTTATATTTTTAAATATTGATTTATTTTGTTAAAAAATATGAAAATGCAAAAGGTAAAGAAAGGGCCACAATTGTGCGATCACTAAAAATATTTTCTAACAAATTTACCATCTTTTTTTATAATTTTTAAGTTCTATCTTTTTTATATTTACTTTTATTAATTATAATATACCATCTGTTTATTATTTTTGACATTTAAAAATGTCAGCATAGTTTAAAAATAAAATAAAATATTGTGCATATTAATTGCAATAGCTTTTTCATAGTTTTTCACAACAAATATTCTATTTTATATTTAAAATTTTATAAGCGGAACTATTTTGTGTAATTAAGTTAATTAACAAAAAATAAAAGAAGGAATATAATTTATTAATTTCTGTGATCATTAATTAGTACTATAAAATTCTATTAGAAAACAAATTCACAAATAATATTGCTATTTTTAATTTTGAAATAATTATATGAAGTTATATAATTAATTTTCTATGAAATTCAATAAATGAGAATTGATTTCACTTTAAACTATTCGATATTTCTAAAAATTTGTTGATTTACTCGAACATATTCTGCTACAAAAAATGTTTTATAATACCAAAATTAGAAAATTCAGTTTTTTCGAAAAAAAGAAATAATTATTTCATATTTTTGTAGCATGTAACTGATACTTTTTAATGCTTCATCTGGTTAATACGTATTTTCCAATGAAACGAATAAAATCTTTCATACATGAACATTATGAAATTTAAAACCATGTATATGGCTTAATGATTAAAAAATTGCGTTTCAAAAAAAAAAAAAAAAAAAAAAAAAAAAAAAATTAATACATTTTATAAAGTGTCTATGAATAAATTTTGCTCCAAATTTTCGGAAACTTATATTCAGTTAGAAAAAAAAAAATGAGTTGGTTTAATGCTGGTACTGTTACTCTCTATATAAGAGATCCGATTAAACCAGGACATACAATTTAAAGTGTACATTCCTGGTCGCGAAGTGAGAATCGTACGCTAACCATTCAGTTACCACATCACAGCGGAAAAAATTCTTTTAAAGTACGCACATAATAAACGTTTATTTTTTTGTACCTGCTTTTTGAGCGACAATTCATTCTCTTTTAGTTATTTTGTTTAAATTCCTCATTAGCATATTATACATCTTATTTACCTTACGTAAATTTTATCATCTAAAATAATGCATAACTTTCAGTTCATTTAATTTTTAGGAAAAAAAGGAGAAAATTTTGCTTATATGAACTAACGAAAACAATGAACTAATAGTATTGAAAAAAGTTCGATAAATTCAGTTTAAATAAATAAATAAAAAGCCTCACAATGGCAGTCCAAAATTAACGATATTTTATTAACTGCATAATGAATTATTTTTTTATTTTAATATTTCAAAATTATTAGCTCACTCTTGGTTAGTAGTAACTTTTAGAAATAAACCTATTAAGGGTAATAAAAAGATTACTATTAACAAATTTTCCTTTCATAGTCTAGTAAATCACTTTAGCATTAAAATAAGCTAACAGTTTAATGATCTAAGCTCTTAAATATTTTTTGTATAAGCAATAAATTTTAAACTATTAATTTTATGGCTTTTTTCTGAAATACAGTATAAAAGAATTTTTAAAAATAATATCCAGTGTTACTTTAATATTGCTTCCTTAACAAAATGAATGCTATTTACACAGGGACACACAAAAACATTATAAAACTGAATTCCCGCATTAAAATGTATTCACGAGCAATGAAAGTTTTCGTAATTTAAAGAATACCATTAAAATGAAGCAAATACGAGCATGAAACCTTTTCAATTTGATTAATTTCAAAGTTGTCCCTATGGCGCCCTCTATTGATAAAAGTAAAAACTAATCGTTTCTAAATAATTCCATTGAATTAAAAGTATTAGTGACAATCAATTTTTTATGGTTTTTAGCTACTCAAAATAAATAATTTTCGAAAAACATTAAGAAGCAAGTATAGTGAGAGTATTTGAATTACATAATTAACAATTGAAATTCATACTGACTTCTTAAATTTCTTTAACGTAAATGCTTTTACTCAAATGCCGTAAAAATTTTGAAATTCTTTTTTTTTTTTTAAATTTGCAAGGGCTAATCATTTTATTGATGTTTTAGAAATCTTTAATAAAAATTCTCTATTTATTTTAAAGCATTATTTTTCTATAGAAAATATTTCGATAACGAGAAAAAATTATTATAAAAAATAGCATAACACAATATATTACAAATAATAAGTTAAAGCTTTTTACCTATCCCCATCTAAGCTTTATAAATCTTCCTTACAAATAATGAGTTTTAAATAGAAAAATTATACTACGAAACAGCACTTTTGAACTCCATTATCATACCATATCAATTTTTAATTTACTGAGGTATTTTTTAATTTACTACTCTATATTTGATCTATTTTTATATAACATGAAACACGTACACTGTGATCAATCACTGATTCATAATTAAGATTTTTAATACATAAAAAATTACTATACGTTTTTTAACTAATCGTCACATTAAGTGAGGATTAATTTGAGGTTAATAAATTATCAATTATTTGATGGTTACGTTACAATAATGCTACCGTTAACATTGGAATCTACATAAAATAACATATAGTTATTGACTTCCTAATTTAGCTTTTATCTTTCATAAGTCGAAAGCTAAAAGAGTTTAACTATTTACTTATCAGAACCTATAGATACTAACTAATAAAACTTTTAATAACTTAATTAGCAACATCACAGAAGAATGAAACACTTATTCCATCAGTGGTAGTTAGAACAATAGTTAAATATACCACTTCTATAATTTGTCATTCTTAATTGGCAGCAAAATATTAACGTAAATATCAGTTTTAGCTATGAATATTAATACAATTCAGAAAATACTACAGATTCTTTTGTTAGTAAGAAGTGAAACTACTTTCAAATATTCAGTCAAAATATTAAATGCAATCTGCGGATTAATACAATGAATCTCGAGACAAGGAGAGAGAGAGAGAGAGAGATTCTTAAACATTAACAAGACAACTGTCATTCTTAAGAGGAAAATATCACTAGTTATAGAGGCAAAACAAAATTAAGTATAATATAACTATTAAGACATTTTTTTTCAGACACATTCAAATATTAATTTCTATTGAAATATAAATTATACACACATGTATGCAATAATTGGCGCTTCCTCTAGACACTCTTACAGACCGTTGTGATAATTATTTTACTTTACCGCCAAAATAAAAAAAAAATTGCTTAATAAATTCATAAAACTTGATTAATCAAGTAAAATAATGCATTATAGACATGATGCAGAGTAAAAAATTCACATTATTAAAAAATAAATTAATTTCAAGGGAGCTATACATTAAAATGTAAATATTAGTTAAAACCGAAATGTGTCTAAACTATCATGATTATAATTTAAGCATGGCCAATAAATTAAGGAATTGAACAGTTAAATAAACATGGATAAAGAATTAAATTAATTTCAAATTTAATATAACATTTTAGAAAATATATGTTCTTGAAGTTTATTCCTGCAAAAAACAAAAATTTTAATTCTAAAAGTCTGTGTTAAAAATATTCAGTTTTAACAATACTGAGTGAATGTAAAGAATTATATATTCATTTAGCATTAAGGCTATCTTTTAAGTGTGTGTGTGAATATAATTTTTTTTTTAAAATAAATTTCCTTACTATTTAAATTATTTTGTACAAATTTTAAGCATTTAAATTATTTAAAATATATATATACGTATCATCTAGTACTTCTGCATAAGCATCTTATGAATTTATTTATACATATTCTAAATTAACGTTTGCTTACAGAATATTATTTTCAAAGATTTTTTTATACGTATATTTATTTATTTTTAGTAACATACACTGTGTATAATTAAATATCTTCACACACAATTATCTAATTATTATAAAAAGTAATAAGGTAACTTTTAATATATAGGTATATACATATAACATTATTTATAATTACTATAATAAAAAATAATAACTATCTAATTGAATGAATGTATTTACAACATTTATGTATTAAACTGATGTGACTTATTAAATATTTTTGCTTCTTCTTATCAATATATAGAGGGTATTCACACATTTTTTGTAGAGATATTTTCTCCATGAAATTAAATATTATTTTAAAAATAAATTGGCAGAAAAGGCTTAATTATCCTCTGTAGCATTAAAAATATTCTTTATTTTAAAATGTCCCCGAAAAATAAACAATGGATTGAATGTAATATTTTTGTGCTATCCAAAAAGAAATACTCTCGTTTAGTTATTAAAAAAATTGTTTGAAAATAAAGGTTTTAGTATTTCTATACAAAATAACAAACGTAATTAATATGAAGGAAAAGAAACGTCAAAGTTTATATTTGATTGGGAGAATATATATATATATATATATATATATATATATATATATATATATATACCCAACAAAGGTAGGTAAGCCTCTTATTAAATTTAGGACCACATCTCATGTTATAAAGAAAAATCCCACTAGCCAAAGAACTATTACAAAATTTTTAAATCTCTCTGGAGAAACTGCGAAGAAAATTATAATTTTTGATTTAAAACTTTTCAAATAATAAAGCAAGAAGTGAATCGACTAACATCAAAATATGTTTTTCAGCATAAGTCTATGTGCAGATTGCTGTGTGAGAATTGTTTCACCATCCAAATAAAGATTTAAATATGTAGTTATAAATGGTGACGATTACATATATTTATCTCACTGAAACAAAAAATATCAATTTATTAAATGAAAAGAGCTTAACAATTCAGTTTAAAGAAAACACACAAGGAAAGATTTCCTAAAGAATTTGATTACTGGATTCTCTTAAAACAGAAAATTAAAATAAAGAAAGTAGAAAAAAAAATGTTAAAATTAATTCGGATTACAATCAGAAGTGTTTTAACACCTCTTTTCAATAAGGAAATCCCATTCCTTTATCCAAACAATCTTCACTGTGTTCAGTTCCATCAGGATAAGGCTACAAGCCCTACCTCTAAATCTACTACTTTAATTTTTTAAAAAATGAAACCGGAATGGTAGCTATTCCCTTTAAATGCATTCCACGTAAGTCCCTTGATGCTTCACCTATGGATTACTCTGCATTCGGTTTGTTAAAACACAAACTCTTTATAAACAGCATGCCAACATATTGGGATGGAATATGGAAGATTGTGACGGAGGAGTCGTACAATATCAGACTAGATGTTTTAAGAAAGACATTTATCTTGGAAATCAAGGTGTAATATTATAGTTCAGAGAAAGAGCTATCAGATTGAACATATTAGAAAATAAAATCCTTATATTTATTTAATTATATATCTTTGAAAAATCATAAAAAAATGTGTGTATACATCCTCTGCATACTATTTTTCAAATAAAGTTATACTCATTTACTATAATCAAGTTTGAAATTTATTATTCTATTGTATTTTAGGTTTTATATTTCTTACAACAATCAAATTCATGATTAATAATAACATATTTATACTCCAAAAATTAATAAAAAAAATAATTTTCGTAATAATATTTTTAAAAATTTCATTTGCAAGTTCTATATGTTAATCTTAAAAAAAAATGCCTATTCTAAATAAATGGTCCTGCTCGCAAATTCATTAAAATAATCCCTCCATATTTTTCATAAGCGATCAAAGAGAATTGATAAATTGGAAACTTCCCAATATATAAAAAAAAGCAATTTCACACAATATCAGTATTAATAATGAAAGTAGCAATAGCTTGGAGAAAATAGCATCAATAAATGTGAGAATGTTGTTTTAGAAATTTATAAAATGATTTAAATCTTCTGAAACAAACAAAAATATGTTTACGCAAAGTAAGACCATCGTGAAAACATACAAGTAACTTTCAGTATTTTAAGATGTGAATTAAAAATAAATATTATATGAAAGTAACGTAAACAATGAGCCATTAAAAATATATTACTTTTTTGTTCGAAGATTTAATGACGACTTACAATTTTCCTCATGATGTTAATAAAAAAATTTTTTTTATCACATAGTATATAATTCATGTAGATGTTGAATGTATTATTAGTTAGTATAAAGGTTACAAAAAATTAAATAAAAACTGATATACTAATCATATTTCAAATTATTAAAGTTTTTTTTGCCAAAAATATAATTAAAGAGTAACACAAATAAAATGATGATTTTTTATATTATCCATTGAAACTCAAATAGATTGTATTTTACTTTTTACTCCATTTTGAATGAATCTGTTTTATTTTTACTCTTTCTACTAATCTTTTGCTTTTTATGCCATTAGATTTTTATAAGATGACAATTTCTTACTTATCATATAAAATTTAATGTACATTAATATTTAAGTAAAAGAAGTTTTGCTTATAATTTTCAATGTATTTCAAAAAAGATTTTTAAGAAATTTCCAAATTATGCTAAACAAAAGAAATTCAAAACCTTCAATTATCAATCAAGACAAATGTAAGGTGAGGGAAAAAAATGAAATTCCTCAAAATTACAGCAATTTAATAAATGATATTATTATTATCAATTTATATATAATCCATGTAAGTATAATCCTTAAAAAAAGTATAATCCTTAAAAAGCGTTACTTAAAAAAGTAAATCCAACAATAATAATTATCAGTTTTGATAAGCTTCACAACCAAATGAAATATGTTACTAATGTACACGAAAAACAATGTACATAACAAAAAAAAAAAAAAAAAAAGTTTTATTACTGAAATCCATTCTCTATCTTTTCAAAGTTAAAATTCAAAAGAGCATTTTTTTATGTTTTCAAAGTTAAAGAAGAAATTGAAATCCTTGTCAAATAATTTTTACATAGCAATAAAAATTTATTTTCTCATTTTTAATAACAAATTTTGCTTACACAAGAGAAACTAAAACTTATATTTTAACTTTTAAGACTTCTAATCTTTTTATATTACATTCCAAACAAGATATTCCTAATCAACTATCACAACTTAACTGGCCAAGAGCTACATTTTTGCAACTTGTTACTTAAAAAAAAAATTAGAATTATACTTTTGAAGAAAAGAAATGATGCTCAACGATTAATGACCATTAAATTTTAAAGCATAGTAGAATATTTAAACTGAATGAAAAAGCTCTAATTTTTAACAATCTTTCTTAGAGTGAATTATTTTGGAATACAATACAAAAATATTAAAAAAAATTAATAACATATTTTAATATTTACTTTAAAAAAAATCCAAATTACCAAAAGTGTAAAAAAATGAAATTAGTTAAATGACTGAAATTGAATTTTCATACCATTATATCAAATTGCTATAAACTTTAATTGAAAGCATAACTTAGAATATAAGAAAAACATTAATTACCAAACTTAGAATATAAGAAAAATATTCATTACAAAGCTTAAAATTTAAAAAAAAAAAAAAAAAAAAAGCAAAACTTCTTTCTACAAAATTATTTTATTCCTAAATAAAAAAGAGATTTTGACATATCTTGAATCTTTATTAACATATGATTAATGAAAGGATAATCAGCAAATTAAAATCATTTTAACAGTTACTTTTATATTAATTTTTTAAAGCATGAATTTCTTCTATTATCATAATTTTGAAGTTCAGTTGTCCTCTCAGGACAGACACAACAAAAAATAATTTCAATACAGATGCAATTTAAAATACTTTAGGAATGGCAGAAAAATTTCCCCTTGGTTTTATAATAAATAAAACCACTACAATTGTTATGAAGAATGATAGACAAAGCTTCAAAATTTTCCAATTAGAAACAACTATAGTTTGCATGTGTGGATCAATTAGAAAGGTTATTTTTCTTTCAAAATTTGAAAATTTATGTTTTTAATTCTGATTGTGACAATTTTTAATATTCCTAATAGAAAATAAGCACATATTTAGTTTAGCCTGTAAACAATGATATATTATATTGTTGAAGACATGAAAAATAAAGCAAACCAAAATGAAACTGCATAATTTAAATGGTGGTCAGGGAAATAGTCTCTATAAAGACAGCTTAAAATAATTCTGTTAAGGATTCATTGTAGATTAGTAACATTTATTTATTTTTTCAAAACCTTATAATCATGAATTGCAAAAAGTATCTATTTGTTATTGAGAATACATGAAAATGTACATAATAGCAGAAATCATAAAAAATATGATTAATTAAAGTCTAAAAATCTTAATTAATTTAATAATTAATTAAAATTATGTTTTCATTATAAAAAGACACATATGTTACAGTTTATGCCAATTAGTAACAGAATAATAATGAAGATATTTCTACTAATTTCATTAATCTGATTCAATGTTATGTTTTAATATATTTTATAAAATATTAAAATATAAATAAACTTATTTATAACAGATATTTTATTTGATCACTTTGGATATCAATAAACTATTTACATAAAAACAAGTATTTTAGGTAGAACTTGATAATTTTTTAATAACTTATATTTTGTCACTTTCTAAATTTATTGTATAAAAGAAAATTCTGAGAATAAGATCCTTACAAATAAAAGGTATAATCTAGAGATTGCAAATGGAGAAAATTAGAGAATCTCAATAATGAACAGATTATTCATTTATTACTCTACACCAATATTAGAAATTCATTTATTCTTTCTATATAGATTAATAATTAGTAAAAAATTCATTTCCTTATTTACAGAATATTATACTAATAAACACTTAAATTTTTTACATATTCTATACAATTTATTATGAGCAATCCTTGAATTATTAAAATTATTTACTTGATTGCAGAATTGATAACAGTTGAGGTAAAAATTTAAAAACAACATAAATAAATCAGTCAACAAACAAGTAAAATAAATCAGTATTAAATAATATGTTAAACATAAAACTAATTTTCTTTTATTTCAAATAATTTATGGATTCAGCAAATATAAATTAACAAATACAATATTCACCAAATAAAATAAGATTTTTCACAGTTCAAATAAGAAATTATTTACATTTTGAGAATTTCTAATAACAATGTGAAAAGCATATTCTGAAGTATAAATTGCAAACAAAATATTAAAAAGAAAAAACTCTGATCCTAAATTAGATTCAATGTTATTTGTTATAATACATTACAAATTATTAAAACATAAATAAACTTATTTATAACTGATATTTCATCTGATTACTTTGGATATTAATCAACTATTTACATTACAACAAGTATTTTATGGAGCAGCACTAGCTAATTTTTTAATAACTTCCAATATTTTATCACTTTCTAAATTCTTCACAGATACTGAGGTTTCTTTTCCAAAATCTGAAAAAAATAAAGAGGCAATGCAAAGATATATGTACATAACAAATCACACAATTTATTTTTAAGTTTTATATATATATACAGTAGAAGTCCAATAATCCGGCACGTTCGGGACCGGCTCGGTGCTGGACTACCGAAAATTCCGGACTATCGGACGGTAGTTATAAGAACAATAGGTTAATAATTAAACTACAAATACAGTATGCAAATACATACAACAAAGTTTATTTTACATTTCATATAATGTATGTACACGTACTGTAAAACATATTTCCCTTAGATTTAAAAAAGTCATGAATGTCTATTTGTTTTCTTGACTTTTGGCGTTTAGTTTAAAATTTATTTCTAATGATATGGAAATCAATAACTTCTGAAGCACTGTACTAGCCTCAGCAAAATATACTTATTTAGTGATGCTGCAGCTTCTGCCCAGCTGATTTTTCCTTTTCTTCCGTTTCGGCATCTGAGTCACTTTATTTAGGCTTAGGTTTTGAAAACATGGTCACCCTGTGTACAGTTAGAACGAAAATCACTTTTTTTATAAACAGTTTCAAAAGTTACGTTTACTATTGACTAGCCGGCCGCTAATTGTTTCCGAACAATACCGAGCGCTTCCGGATGATCTCGAACCACTCAGAAAACTTCCGAATAGCTCTCGAGCGTTTTTATTTCCTCTACAGACATACTTTGGGAGAAAACCAAAATTTTTACAATTTTCCGGAGCGATGCCGGACTATCAAGCATTCCGGACTGTTGGATGCCGGATTAATGGACTTCTACTGTATGTATATATATATATATATATATATATATATATATATATATATATATATCAGAGAAATACAATTCAAAATTGAAAATTGTGCGTTCCAGAATAATCATAGATGGGAAGTTTATAAAAAAATTATGAGGAACTGAATAAAATAAATCAATAAATTGACAGCTTGGTACATGAAATAAAATTTAGTTACAAGAAAAATGCTAAGAATCAGGAATCTCAATTGATTTAAAAAAAGAAAAAAAAAAATCTACACACATTGAATTAACTTTAATTAAATAGTTATTGATTACTATGAAAACTGTAATTTACTATAAAGATCAATATAATTAATATGAGTCAATGTCAAAATGCATGCAATAACCATCTGCATCCATAAAATATTGAACATGCCATTAAATAGATAACAAATAGAAAATTTATTAAAAGAATATCCCATTTATATATTTTTTCAAACATGAAAAACAATCATTGTAAACTAAATAATGAGAAAAAATTAAAAAAGGGTCCTTTAGAAATACTAGTTTCTTATTTTAATTCAAGTCCAATATTTCTTTTTCTTTTAAATTAAAAAAGGGAGAATTCAAAGAAAAACAAAGGTCTAAGTAAAGAAATAAATTCAACTTACTAACCAGAATAAATGAAATATTCAGCATGATTTCTTTAATCATAAAAAATATCTGTTCTGATGTAAAGGATTATTAATTTTGAATTTGATGAAATATTTGACTAGTCCTTGGAAATTAATTATTCAAATAATAAAATATTGCATGATATTTTGTTTGTTAATACTACAATTTTAAAATCTAAAACCAATAATTTTGTTTCTTAAGTTAAAACTTATAAAACAATAATTTTGTTTTTTAAATTTGACAAAATAGGAGTGCACTTACATTTATCCTTAATTAAATCTAACATGTTTTTTAAAACATGACTTAATATGCACATAGGAGAAAGTGTTGATAATTCTACTACAAAGAACTAAATTACAATTAAACAAGTACATGAAGAGGCTATCAAATGAAGCAAATATATCAAAGAACATTTAGAATGCTTTCCTGAAAAGTGTTTTGATTCATGTGCAAACAGTTTAAAGACTGTATGATATTAAACTCTCCAAGCATTAGTTTTATATGCTGCATATTTCAGACAGTATTGAATTGTAGAGTAAGAATTTATAGAAAGCAGTAAATAGATTAGTGATTTTAGCAAATATAAAAGTAATTTTATAAATAAAATATTAGTACACATGATAAGACTAATTAATTTTCTATATAATTTAAAAAATAATTTATAATTTTTTTTAAATCATTTACATAATTGAAAAGTAATAAGACTAATTACTTTTCAATTCATAAAACATGAGTAATAAGCAAAGCACATTAGAGAAATTTTTTAAATCATTTTCATAAAACATTAATAATTACCATATCTGGCATAAATTTTAGGTTCAACACCTTTACATTCACGTATCAATACAGGAAAAGTAGGATTACTTTTTTTCATTGGTACATAGTATTTTTGAATGAACTCCCTGAAATATAACAAATAATAAATTAAAAAATATCAATTTGTATAATAATCTTAGAAAATTTCATTACAAAATTTTTACATTAAATATATTGTGTTAAATAAAAATAAATAAAAAACTATTATTGAAAATAATGTCAAAAATGAAATTTTAATTAATCACATGTAGTCTAAATGAGAATCCAAGATGAAATTTTATATCTTAAAATTAAAAATAAAATACAAAATATACATTTATTATACGCATACACACATATACATATTGTAGTAGTTGGCTTGTTTTGTTTGTCACTCAACATTATATTTTTGCACACAATGTCTAATAGATTGGGATTTATGATTTAAAGTGGATTCCAAACCACTACAGATATCCATATATGAAACAGATACTTACAAACAATTGAACCTAAAGCAAAAGAGCTAACCATTCGGCTACCAGCTCAGCCATACTGTAGTAGTTCAACTTATATAAAAAAATCCCTTTGTTTTATTCTAGATTTTCTGATAATCCTAATCACAGTAAATGTTGAGAATAGAAATATAGTTAAAATGGATGATATTTTAATTATTGCTTTTGAATCATTCTTTAATTTCAGATCATTTTTATTCATACATATTTCTTCACTCCATGGTCAATCTTTATAAGAAATGCTATACTTTGAAGTACTAACCTAGGGGTTTCTATTAGCTGTATAATTTGAAAATTGATTATTTTGAAAAAAAAAAAATGGTTTGCTTATTATATCTATAATCTAATTTCCCACCACTTTTCATAAATCATATTAGTCTTTGAAAAAAAAATATGAGAAAAACTACTTTAAAATATTAGTTTTAAAATTTTTATACAAAAAGAATCCTTACAGTAAAAAAAAGTTTTTGGAATAAAACAAACTTTCAATAAATCTTGCATATAACATAAAAATTTACATGAATTTCTCCAGCAAGAAATACATAACATATAATAAGTAATTCTATGCAAACGAAAAAAAATTTCAATTTTGCTTTAACCTAATATAATTAATTGATTACAATTGCATGCTCTGGTATTATCAGCTTTCTACAAGTATCAAACAATATAAATATAAGAAATTACAAACCATACCTGAGACCTGAGCTTTCTTTGGAAGTCTGACATAAATGTAACCTAAATTCTTTTAAAATTGGTCCTAATTTAAGTGCTTTTGGCATTTTAAAGTTTATTTTCACTTTGCCCTTGCTAAAGTTTAAGTTTACAAACAATGACTTTCTTACAGTAAAATAATATGTCAGCCATAAATATATAGTAAACTCTATACTAATGGAAATTATTTTGAAAGTACTCCAGTTACAAAATTGACATATCAACCCAAAGCTACTGAAGTATGTATAAATATAGGGGACCTTATCGGCTGCTCGGCTAGCACAGTGGAAGAAAGACAAACTGAATAAAAATTTATTTAAATGTAAATAATTTGTGTAACTTTGGATTTGAATTCAAGTACAATTAAAAATTGATTAATTTATTAATTTGAAAAAAAAAACTGATGATTATTTACAATATAAAATAAAACTCTAGTTAAAATTTAAATTATCATCCAAATTTATAAAAATTATTTTAATGATACACACAAACAATACATATATATTTAAAATTACACATATTTGTTGAAAAAAAATAATTTTCTAATTGTATCTCTATTTAACACATATATATATATATATTTGCTGTGATAAACATATATTGGATTTTCCTTATCGAGTTAAAACTGATATGATTAACTCTTCTAATTTGAAAAATTGTTTTCTGCATAAAAAAGATTTATTTTGTAATTTGTGTGTTAGTGTCAAAACATTATTGATGGGCTCACTAAGATCTAGGGTTAGACAACGTTCTTCAGGGTGAAAGATCCCTGGTTTGATCCAAGCCACTGCTGAAAAACCGAAAAACTATGTTTTACTTCTTCCTTCTGCATGCACGCATATTGGAGTGAAAGCTAAGTGCTTAAAAAATTTTCAGATTTCTTTCCTTGGCCCATTATCAATGAAAAATTCCGGAAGGCAATTTATGAGTAGATTCTAGAATGCCATATGCCTTAGCTTTTAACATGTTCAGCAAACAGTGTCACAAAGATATTTGAATTGTTCACAAAAACATGCCTTGTAAAAGAAACACATTTCTTGACTCAGTAATGTATTTTCTCGGCTTTTAGAGATACATACATACAAAGTGGTGCAGGTGGTTTAGTGATACATACATAGTGGTGCAGGTGATGCCCAGACTAAAGCTTAAGGTTAACGAGTTTGGAACTCGCCTATCACCAAGCGCCTCGTAATTTTGAACCACAGTAAGGACACGACATCATACCTAAGATGGCAACCTCCTCTCTACATCCACGTCAAACCAGAGGAAGGACTTTAGACGTCACAAATTAACATGGACATGTCCTTAATCCACGGATTTCCAGCAATCCTGTAACATAGAATGTTGGTCATCCTTTAAATCACTGCACGAGGCAAATGATGCTTCATTTTGCTGATCTTAGCGGGACGTGTCATGAAGCTACTGATCCATTGGAGCTCTGTCTGTTAATCATAATGGACCACTGAGATCCAACTAGACATTCCGTGTAAGTCCTGAACACAAAGATTTTATATTCTGCTGACAGTTATAGGATCTTAGCCTTGGACAGCAATATAATTTACTGCAATCTTGGTAGGCTGCACAATTTGACTTTCATTAAAATTAGAAAAATCCTAATATTTCTCCTTCATGATTGAAATATCTCAAATTTTCTAAATCAAGACACAGTATATCTCAGGTGTTAAAAACATTCATTTCGATTTGTGCAAGCAATTTCTTCGTTCACCAATAACGATATTGTAGATATCGTTATCGGCGTTTTATTTGCGTGAAAGCATTGAAGAGAGAGATTTGCATTTTTCTATCGAGTAAATTTCACGAGTTTAACAAATTCAATATCTTGCAGACTACAATTACTCACCGAACATGTGTAAAAATAATCTCTTCAGGTGTTATTAAGAAACTTAATTTTGATTTCATTAGTATAGCTTTAAAAATTAAAATATAATAAATTCACGAGTCATTGAATGTTATTTTTGCAATTTATCCTCCCTGATCTGAAATATTTTTAAAAATCATCAATAAATTTTTATAGATAATTTTCAATATGAATAAAACATTAAAAATGAAGTAGACAAGTTAATTTAATGTTGTCCAGCTTTACTATTTGTTAAAAGTATGTGCATATATTTTAAAGGTATTAAAAACATACAAACTTTAGTAATTGATTAATGTCCTGGCGCTGCATTTCTTGCACTTCACAAAAATTTTGCATCCTTGCTATCCCTGATATTAAAGTCAAAAATGTCCAATTGAAATTCGAGTAGATATGATAAAATTTATTTTTGGAACTAATGATTGAAAAGTACAAAAAAGGCTTTAATACTCAAATATTTTAAGTATTACAAAATACATGTAAGATTTTTGATATTCTATTTTTCTGTATATAATCCACTGACGCGTATAATCTGATAAAAACATTCTTTGTCAAAAAAGTTTACAATAGTTTTGAAAGAAATGCCATTAATGTTTCACAAAATACAACAGATGGCGTCCCGACTCGGCTAATTTATTTCAGCTATAATCGGCTTTGTGTTCAATTACGTTAAAAAACATGATACGTACGTTCATGACATGATACGATAAAGTGAAAAACGATGCAAGAACGGTATAAAAGAAAAAATGTAACCTATGCGCAGTTCGAAATTAATTTAATTAGTAACGTAATGAATATATTTTATTTTTTAAGATATGTTTTACCTAGTTTTAAAACCTAAAAGCCGATAAGTTTTACCAGAATCTTCTCGTAATTATCACTTTTGATCGATCTCGTGCTTGCATCCCAGTTAATCGCACTTTGCGATGAGGTTATTCCAAACTTTTTCTGTATAATTTATTACATTTTTTTTTATCATACTTTTAATTATTTTTACTTTAGGCGACACCCATATTATCCGCAGCATATATTTTCGAGTATTCGTCAAAAAATTGCCGCGGATTATGCAAAGCTTTTTTCCTTTTACTTGGAAAAACCAAGATCTTAATATGGTAAAAAAGACATTTTTAAACTTCCTGATAACTTTGTAGGGTGCAATGTTTCCCTTGATAACAATTAATTAAGCTTAGAACAGACTATTACATTTTGATGCATTAAATTATGGTAGATTTCTTTCTTTCTAATCCGGTTCAATGAAGTATAATTTTAAAGGGGGGGGGGGACAAATTTACAAAATGCAATGTAAAGAAATTTGCAAAATTGTCTATTTTACTCCTGTTCAACTAACAAAAGATTTATAAATTTGATAGCAAAAGAAATTTGAGTTTTGTACATTTAAATTTAGAAGATAAAAATGGATCACATTTTATCAAATTAATTCTGCATTCATATCATTTCAGAGAAATAAGCATTTTTTTTATAAACCAGTAAACTTAACATTAACTATTGAAATAAATTATAAATAAAGCTTTAACAAAGAATTCAAATTTAAACGTTTTAAAACTTAAAAACATTTTATAGCAAACATTATTTATCGTAATTTCATGGAGAAATTTAATTCTTGGTTGGTTACATAAATATTTCGAAGCAGAAAATTAAAAATTATTATTTTTTACTGTTAAAGAGCATAATTTAAAATAAATTTTTTTTTAGCTGCTCAACAGATTTAAATTACACATAATGTTATATTATTCACTGAAGTTGTGGAAGTAAAACGATCACAGGTAAAAAAAAAGAAAGAGTTCCTATGGTTATAGTTAAAATATTCCTTCCTCACAACTCTTTTTTTATATAAAATTATCACTTTATATATAAAAAAAATGTATTTGCTTATTGGTTTAAATTAAATTTTTTACTTTATTTAGTTTAAATTAAAAACATAATAAAACAGTTAATTGTAATAATGTAGTATTAAATCTACAGGAAAATGAATCGTAAAAAATTCTATTAAAAAAAAAAAAAAAAAAACCTCAAAGTAAACAATAAGATTTATTATTGGTAATTCTTAAAAATGAAACATTAATCAAATACTTTTATTTATTTTTTATACATAATTTTTTGTAATAGGCTTGATAACAACTTTTGAAAAATGTATCTATTATATTTAAACAGTATCAATAACTTTACTTGATGTTTTACTTTCAGAAGAATTAAATGTTCATTTTTTTGTAGTAAGTACACCATCAATAAACAGCATCCTTAAGCTAAGCTTAAAAGTAGACTTTTGGAATAAGGAATCCTTGACAACGTGTTTCACATGATAAAATACATAAATAGTTAGATTTTGGAAGCAAAACTATATTTTGTCATTTTGGTCAATTTGTTTGATGATTTCTGGCTTATCAGAATAATTTTTAATTTGTCTAAAGTTAAAATCATGTGATTTGAGTGGAAAATATAAACATGCAAAATCAAGGCTACTACCATGAATTCACGTCTAAGTAAAATGATAAAATATTTTGAACATTAAAATTATCATTGGTTTTTCTTTAATAAAACTGTTACAATTCCAGACATTTTTCAGAACTAACAAATTACATAATTTCCTATTCTAGAACATCCTGTTACTAGTACCTCTTGTAAATCTGAAAACATGAGAAAGCAGAACTTATGATCAATTGAAATAGAATAACTATCTTTAGTAATTAAAATCTGGTATTACAAAAAATCTTTTTTTACAATTTATATTTCACTAAACTTTACATAAAGCTGCTTCTTTGTTGAAGTAGATAAAAATAACACAATTTTTTTTTTAAATAAGATTTTTATTATAGGAGTAACCACAGTCCAATTTGAATTACAATTTTTATACACAGCAACAATTTGGAGAATGCTTTTGACTTTCCAATATGAGTGCACATGTTAAGCAGACAATTTTTAGGCTAAAAACAATGCTACCCATTGCAATTTCCAACCAATAAAAACATTTATGAAAGGATATTTTCCTTTCTAATTACTGTTTATTTTTTGTCAACAATTTATTTTAAATCAGCAGAAGCCTCATACCAGATTTTTAAATAAAAACATTTTTTAAAGCTTTGGTATTTTAGTGTAGCACCTCATTTATATTATAGTACATTTCTTATTTCAAATTTATACATCTTTCTGAGATGTTTAAGAACAAAATAAAATCTTAATTTATTGCAGAATAAAATGCTATAAATATATAGCAAACTATTTTAAAATAAAAATAAAACCCTATCGAAACACAACCATATTTACAGTCTCAATATATTACAAGATATTAATCACTCACTGTAGAAGAGGAATTTGTTAAATTTTTAGTCTTTATAAATTTCAAAGAATTAAACACTGAAAAATTGGTGATTACATTTGATGAATAGATAACTGATCAGAATGGGAGTAAATAAATTTTTCATACATTGATTGAAAAACAAAATTTAATTTAAATTTGTGCAACAATAGTTTACTTTGATTGGACAACATACAATGTAGAACAAGAAAGGGAGACTAATGTTTCCAAGTCATTCCAAGCTGGGTAAAAAGCAATTACAGCGAACACATTTTTTAATAAAATCACAGTACATATTAGTTATTTGCACTGAAATTGTAACTTTTAGATTTTAAGACATTAACTATAAGTAAGTCATTTTTTTGTATTATTTGTTGCTCATTGAGTTATTGCAGCATATACACACATATAAAGTTAATTGTCTGTGGCAGTAAATATAATCCTACAAGAATTTTTTTCCATTTCTTTTGGACGAGGGGATAATTTTTATTCGGTGATTCACAAATCAGTTTATACATGATCACTCGGTAATATTTCCTTTTCTTCTGGAATTTTGAGTTAGTCTCAGTCAATATATTCCCACCAGTCTTTTTCATATCCTTCATGTACATGTTCCAGTAAAGCTTTGCACCTACTTTCACAATATCTACAGATAGATAAAAAAAATTAGTGTAATACACTTAAGTTAATTATTTATAACACAAGGCTTTTTTTTTATAATTTCAAACAATTAAAATGTTAAAAGTAAAAGCTTTTTGATTGGATATATTTTATTTTATTTTAAAGTCTAAACTATTTTAACATTAGAGTTTTTACCTTTCACAAAAAAACTACTGTATTATTTCTAAGCGAGATTGTTAAAGAAAATAATACAATAATTTATAAAACTAAAAGCATTTTAAAATGGAGTAGAAAACATTGCTGAAAATTAATTTCATATGATAATCATGAGTAATATCTAGAAAGTTAAATATCAGACATATAAATAATATAATTGTGAAGTAAATTATAAATGATATGAATTAACAAATTAGTCAAAGTATAGAAAAGTAAACTGAAGAAATTTCTTTTTCAGAAATACTCAGATTGAGCACTTTTTTTTAAATGTTTGAAAGTTTTTACAGCAAAATTTTATACTATGCAGCAATACAAATTAGTTGTGAAAAATGGGTAAAAATTCAAATGCTTTGCTATTAATAGTAACTAAAAATTTTCAGCAATATTTTTAGTTTATCTTTTAATAAAATTTAATGCTGAAAAATTTTCAATCTGAAATTATAATACTATTTCTAATAAATGTATAGATTGCAATATGCACTATAACATACAGTATATTTGAAACAGTGAAAAGTTACTGAAAGCAGTGCAAATAAGCCTTTAAATTAGTTAATGTGTAGGTCTTGGGTATAAAAAACAAGATATTAAAACTTTAGATAAAGGTAATTCTTTTACATTTTCTTGAGCATTCTTTTACAGAAAAATAAATCATAAAAAGACAGTAAAAATTTAACTAGATATACTTGTAAGATCTATTTTATAATTTTTTTTTTATTTATATTACTTTTTATTTTATTTAATATGTTGCATAGATTATATTTTTACTTAAATAATTGTTAGGATAGATAACATTAATACAAAACTATGTATTTGACAATTTTTGTAAATAAGAGTTTTAGAAAAATATCCAAGCAAAGGTAAGACTAAACTGCATCAAACCAAAAACAGGATAGAAATATTGACAGAAATACCAGCATCAAAGATTGGATTGAAATTCAACAGAATGCAAATAACTTAATCAGTAAGCTGTATTCATATTCTGTTTTAAATTCTGACAACAATCATTCTTTTTTGCTAGAAGATATTAAGCTAAAAACTCTGGTCTTCCTTTTGCCTAGTATGATACATAACCATATTTTCAAAATAATTTGTAGGAACAAAACTTCTTTTAACTTCCAATCATCCATAAAAACTATGAAAAAAAAAAAAATGCAGCCCAGCAATATCACCAGAACATCTAGAATATAGTCGAGAGGCTTATCATAATCACAGCATTTGAAAGTTATTTTCTAACAAGAAAACACATCAATCGCTCAATATAAACTGATGTCTTTATGACTTACAAGATCATTACGTTTTAGTTTAATCAAGCGTTAAGGTACTGTCTGGGGCACTATGTTGGACATCATATATAAATGTCCTTCATAATTTATAAATGCTCATTTGTGAAATTAGAGGAAAGAAATATCATGGAATTTTATCAGATACAATGTATCACTTACATCACATATTGCCTCCAAATTGCATTAGAAACAGGGAATAATAAAATTTTAAAATCATAATTTCAATAGTGAGCACAATAATTCAGAATTGAAATCAATCAATAAGATTCAAAATAAAATAAGTTTATTAAGTATAAAATGTTTAAAAACACATACCAATTTCAATGTTTTTGTGATTTAAATTGGAAGGATGACTGAAATAATTAAGTGAAATTACATCTTGTTTCAATGTTGATTCTGTTATTTCTCCAAATTGATTAAAAAACCATCACTTGATTCTTGTTTTCACTGCTACTTGTCACTATAGAGTTTAAGAATTTGCTTACTCTTGTTTATTCCCCATTATTTTTCAACTCCTGTTTTTTTCTTTCACGCGATTAGAATTTTTTTATTTTATTTTATTTTTTTATTTGCCAAGAAGTCAGCAGTGTTATAAGTGGGAATAACAAACAAAAATATCTTGATTATGAAGATAACATAGCATGAATTTTTTAAACTTATAAGCCATGCTTATTGAAATATGTCTTTATATGTATGCAATATGGCTGTATTATGTACTTTTTGAAAACAAAAATGTTATTAAAATCGTAATATTATTTTAAAACAGCTGATAAAGATGTAAATTTCACTAGATTTCAAAAGAATTTGCACACAATGAAAATATAAAAAGTCACCCCATATTTCAGGACTAGAAAGTATAAAAATTAATCCATATGTGGACGGTTAGTTGCTCTGCAAATAATTTTTTTATGCTATAAACTTAATTTCAAAGAAACCACAAGAAACATCCATGTCAGAGGCTTGAATTCACAAACTGTTACAATCAAAACCAGACTATTTAGCTATCAGCTTAGCTGATGATTCCCAGATCACTGTTTTTAATTTCAAACAGATTAATAAATATCAAACAAAGAGCACAATACAACCTATCCACAAAATTGTTACAAAAAACAATTTTGAAAATTTGTCATTATCCAAAATTAACATTCAATTAAATGCCCAATTCTTATTCATAAAAAACATGGAATTAAGTAAATTACAAATCAGATAAATCTAATGCCTGGTTTCACATGAAAAAAATTACAAACACAGAAAGTTTGTTGGCACAAATAGATGAAATTGAGATTTATAACATATTTAAATAAGCATTAACTCAAAAGAAAGACAGGAAGTTATGTGATATAGGTTGATTCTGGTAGAAGGTGAAAAAAATATTATTTAGGTATTTATCTAAAACCAGTAGTGTATATTAGGATAAATCTATTAATTTAAATATTTTATTGATAATCAATTCATTTAAAAGATAAAATTATACTGCTCATTAATGAACTTAGAATACAAAAGTTGAAAGTTTTCAATAAGAAAATAAAAATGGAGAAATATTATTGGATTCAAACTAAATAATGACATATTTCAATCTTACCTGTATTTATCCTGCACTTTTTGTTTGATATCCAGTAGGTTTTCTTGTGTAATGTCTCGTTCCAGGTATTCAGATAATGTTTCAGTTGCACTTTCTAAATCTCGTTGATTGTGCTGAAATAATATATATTCAATCAATCATAAAAATAGTTCAAATTAGAAAAAAAATATTTCAAATTTCAATCAAATTTTCTTATTATTTCTCAGAATATACAACACTTTTCAAAACATAGTTTTATGCCATTAAATATTTAAATGAAGATATATTCACAATACAATTAAAATAATATTAAGACTCTCCGAAGAGTATACTAATTAAAGTTTATTTCCTACATTAAATATAAAAAAATTCATTTTTTTCTATTTATAAAATGTAAAGAATTTCAGAGGCAATTTTCACAATAAAAAACACATTGACACATTTTACAATATTTTCAGCCAATAAACAACAGAGTACAAAATAAGAAGAATGAAATTGAGATTTGATTAATTCCTACAAAATTCCAAATTGAAAGCTATTTTGAAATTTTTTTCCCCTTAATATTCAATGTTGACAAGATATTAAAATAGTATTAAAAGACAAATATTGAGTAAATATATTCTTCTGTAACTGTATACTATGATTGTGAAATGTTCCAACATTAATTTCAATTTAAAGCAGTTAAAAGAGAATCATAAGTTAAAGTCTACTTGAAAGAAAGTTTTAAAATGTCTGCATTGCTTTACTAAAGGAAAAATTAATTCCAAAAAGAAACTTTTTTTACTGTGTTAAACAATGCAATAAGGGAAATATTAACACAAAATAGAAACTAATATAACAATAACATACTTCAAATATAGCTGATTGATTGTTCCTTTTCAGATAATAGGCAAAGACATAGGTGTACATGAGGGTTTGACGACATTGGCAAAGTATGTCTACAGCTATCTTCAGAAATTGAACCTCAATCCAAGACATGTTTTGTTGCTGCATTTCTTCCATTTTGTCTTTTACAGATGCATATAGCTGAAGCAGATAAAGCAGCTTTAAGACAGTTTTCTTTAGGATAAAAATAAACAACTACACATAAAAAATTATATTATACTTTGTGCTCAAATTTCAAACTCTGCATATGATTGAGATAGCGATTACAATAGAATAGGTAACGCTGTAAAGCAGCACGGGATTTCTCTTGGGCATCTCTTGCTGATTTAGCTTCTCTTTCATCATATCTGTTGCAATTGTACCTAATTTAAAGAAAAAAAATGTAAGCAAAATCTTAAAATATTGAAAATAAATGATGAAAATTTAAATCATTGATCAAAAAAAATTTTTTTTTCTCATTGCTTTTTAGTTATTTTGTAAATAATAGGAACAATTATAAATAAGAAATATGAAAAGTAAGTTAAAGCAATAGAATTAAATATTAAAACATATTAAACTACTGTTTGGTTACCTCTTCTACAACATAAATATTGGTTTCCACATTTGAGAACTTTACAGGATATTTTACAGGGATTTATAATTTTAAAATCTAAATTTGCTAAAGCATTGTGATGCAGATACCATCACTAAACAACGATTTTTTGTGATGGTATCTGCACTAAGAAAACAAGAGAAAACTTTGTACAAAATAGATAACCACAATGATAAAGGTTAATTAGGAATTAACAATGATTACATAAGAATAATATAGCAAAATAAGCAATTAGTAATGGTCAAGAAACAAATTGTAAAAAGTGGTTTTACGCAGATATTGTAAAAATCTAGATAATATTATTCAATTAAGATCTTTATGGACATACCTCTATATCCATTTTGTTATTATCACTATATAATCAAAAGTTTGGGTTAGACTGAAATTCAATACCTCAAAATGTTTGTTTTCCTATGGTCTCAATAAAAATCTAATATTTTTATTTCTTTTAGTTTGAATTTTTTTTTCATATATATAAAATTTAGCACGAATGATTGTCTGTATTTAAATAAATGCAACCTGATGAACAGTACTTCGTCTCTTAACAGATTAACAGATACTAAATTTTTATGTTTTAAGCACGATATATATATTATATATATATGTTAAAAATAAGAAATACAAAACTTCAGTTTAATAAAGGCTATAAATTATGTAACAATTTCCAGTTGGTAATATGTACATTATTTTTAGAATACAAAACAATTGTATATGTATTGAAAATAATTTAGATATTAGAACTAAATTATTTTATTTTCTATCTTGAAGTATTTAGATGTCATGAAATTTATAAATTAAATGAAAATGAAACATTTATAGAGATCAGCAAGCATCTCTAATAAATGTAGAAAGACATTTTTCTCTTACAACAAAAAGTGACTGATCATGAACAGAACACAAATTTTGTAATACTGAAAAAACAATTATCGCTGACAAATTATTTTAGGTAAAATGTAAAAAAATTCAAATAAAATTTTGTCAACATTAAATTATGGTGTAACTCAAAAATTAAAACCAGTCTACAATACAAGAGAAAAAAATTACTACCTTTAAAATATGCACACAGAAATTCTAACTCTGATATAGACATCAATTTTACAATTAAATAACCCTTCAAATAAACTGAATTACTAAAACAATTAAAGTTGAATTATACTGACCAAGAAGACCCATGCGGTTCCCATGGTCCAAGGCACACCCAACAAAAATCAGATTTGCAATTCTGATTTTTGCATACCATGTGATTACAACCTCCATCTTTTTCAATGGTGGCATTACACTTTGGACATTCCTATAAGCAAATATTTACATTTTAAATTTCAGAAAAATTCCACAACAATATAGATTGCTGTTGATATCCTCAACTTTAATACAAAATTTTGTTGTATTTGTAATGAAAATATTAAATGAAATTAATGTAAATGTTTTAAATACCATCAATTTTTCTTACTTAGATTTGATAATTTTTAGAGATTTAATCAAGTATGATTAAAATGCATTTAAAATGGTAACATTTTCTGTTAGAGCTTCGTAAATTTGGAAAATTTAACTATAAAATAAGATGTTCCCCTTTCAAATATTATGAAAATGTAATGCGTACTATTTATTCTAGATATGTTCAACTATCAGAACCTTTATTTACCAAATACTTTTTAAGTAATGAAATTAACTTTTATTCTAAATACATTCATGTTAAATACTTTCTTTAAGTAAGTAATTTACTTAAAGAAAGTATTTAACATGAATGTATTTAGTAATACTTTTGTATTTAAGTAATACTTTAAGAAAGTATTTAGCATGAATGTAAATTTTATTTGAATTACATACTGCTACACTGACAAGTTTTATGGATAAAATATTAGGAAAATTTCTTAAGTTACCATAAAAGGATATTTAAACGTTTTCATTAAGCAAGACAGTGATAACAAACAAATATGATCAATAAGATTTTAAATGCAAATTTTTCAGCAAAAACTACATTAGGTGGTGTGATAATTTAAAATTCACTAACAAGTTTATTAATTAAATTTATGATTTATGATATACATGCTTGTCAAGCAAATAAAAGATAAAATTGCACAATAAGTATTTCTGTATATGCACGAATAAAACTTATTTAATATAGCTTAACTTGTATTTTATTAAAGGGAAAATCATCTGAACAAGAATAAAACTAGTTTTTTATGATATGTCTTGCTTTAATTGTTAATCCACAGGTTGCCAAATCTCCAATTTTGTCAGACAATACAAACGTATCAAAATTTGCTTATCTAACGATTTTTGTAAACATCCCTCCTTTATTAAGGAGTGTATCCCATTTTTTCACCTTTAACTAATAAAATGAACTACATACAGTATTAAAATTTAATTTCGGTTTTAACCAATAGATGTTATTAGTTGCCCACTAGAATATAATTTTTGAAGTACTTGGTATTTACTGCTCTAACTTTATTATATACATTGCTTTTTTTCTAATTAGAAATGGCTGCTAGAAAACATTCAGAAAGGTACAATTTTTTTGTGATAAAATTTGAAATTAGTTTTACAGCTTAGTTATGAATAAATAAAATCTTTTCTAGAAAGAAAAAATGCACACTACAGTTCTCCAATTAATAAAATCTTAAAACATGCAAAAAGTATATAAAAGTTGGAGCAATTCTGGTCTACAAATCAAGCAGTAGTTTATTTTTTTATTTCTTTAACCAAAATGCTTGATTATATATTTTTATTTTTAGACCTGAGAAAATATTATAATTGTTCAAATGATCATTATTTGAATGGGGATTCACTGCATTCAAGAGAAAATGTAATCGTAATTTATACCTTAGTATTAGCTGCAATCCAGTTTGAAGTTTCACTATCGTCATCACATTTCTTTTGCCATTTTCTTAATAAATTACACCTAACAGGATCATGCCAGTTTTCACCACATGAAAAACTGGTGTGAAGGAAGAAACAGAAGTTGCAATTGAACATTGTTATTATGCAATTTATCAATTATGATTTACTTTGTTTTCATTTATTAAAAAAAAAAAAAAAAAAAAAAAAAAAAAAAATTATATGTTTAATATTTTAATAAAATTATAACTATGTGAAAATCTAATTTTTATACCTAAGAAAATACTACTAGTTAACTTGCGACAGCTTTCATTTTATTATGAAAAAATTTAGTTTTAAACTCTGTTATATAAAAAAACACAAGTTTAATGAGTAATTAAAGGTAATCTTTAATTATTTGATGATATATTCAAATTTCTGATTAAAAAATCGCCTAATTTATGCAAAACTAATTTACCTCATGAGTATCAAATTACTAAACACTTTTTAATTAAAATAAAAATTAATAATTATTAAACTAATCAACAGTGTTAAAAATACACCCTTGTAAAAACAATCCTTTTCAGATGATTTTTAAGTACATAACTGTCTTTATTTACATTAATATAATTAGTTTGAAAAGTATTGCATATGAAATTTTGAACAAATTGACTAATAGATTTTAAATACCATTCTTATTAACAGTAAACAAATATCTCTAATTTCAAGATTTTTAATTACATTAGTATCAAATAAATGGAGTTCATTACCACTCACCAAAATGTATGACGACAGCGACATGTAACTGGCTGAGAATCAACATACTGTACAGCAATGACGAAATTGCATTCAGGCTGCGGACACCAACGCAATAACCTATTACACTTAAAAGGAAAAGTAAGCATTAATATTTTAATAGCATTCACATTGCATTGTTTAATGCAAACACGCATTTACGTTAATACACACACAAACTCAAATAGCAAATCCTTTAAAGTAAACATGCATAAAGAAATTTCCCACATAACAATCTGGTGCAAACCAAAGAAATTGATAATAATATTTTAATAAAATCCTTTATTTAACTGATCAAACTTTTATTTATAACCAAAAATAAGATATATTTTTTGATAGTTTGAGGCATCATTGTACAATAAGAATAGAAATGCAAATAATTCAAAGACAGCATACACAAAAACATTATGATACAATATTGATTGGTAATGCAAACTAAAAAACAAAAATATATTTGGCCTCCATTAATTTAACTTGTTTCTTTCACCTATACCTCAAATGTAAAGTCAACTACAGTCTAAGAGTGTAAAAGAATATAGTCTGAAGTAAATTGAATAACATGAAAATAGAGAGATTTATCATTTTTGTCATTGTATAATTATTTTTTGATCATAACATTTGACAACATTAGAGAAATACAAGATGCCAATTTGCTGAATCCAAATTATAGCAAAATATTTATTTATTAATAGAAACAAAAAAGAAATTAATAAAAATAGTTTTAAAAAGAAACTGAAACATTTTTAAAAACATTGAGTAATTAATATTGAGGAACTATATAAGTTATCAAATAAATAAAATTCAAAAACAAAAAATTAAAATTAAATTCAAAAGAAGATTTTAAACAATGAGTGAGGATATTAAAAAATTGATTCCACAAGTTTAAACATAATACACATATAATAATTTGAGTTATATTAAAAAAAAAAAAAAAAAATAGTTACAACTTTTCTAACTTGAAAAATGCAGGAAGGAATACTTTTATTTAATGAAATTTCATCTTAACATTTTTTGTATTCAAGCAATAATCATTTACTTCTTAAAAAATAAGATTAAGGATTTTCAAAATGAATATATTTTAGTTTCGCAAAAAGATGTAAAAAAAATAGTTACCTCGACAAAACTATTAGTAATGAGATGCTGATATTTAAGCTTTACTTTAGGATCTGTTATAAGATTCCTGGAAAAAAGAAAAACATTATAAAATCAGACTGGAACTGATATTTCCAATGATAACAAAATATAATACATAAGTAAGTATATGCAAGAGTTTATATGTATTCAAGTGACAGAAAAATTATTAGGCAGATTTGGAGTTAGTACTCATGATTTTTTTTTTCCTTTGCATATATGAGCTTAGTAAATCAGAAACTAAAAAACTAGTAAATGAATGCATATGCATATAAAGATAAGCAACCAATTAATCATGTAATCTGGTAGACATACTGATATAAGGCGCCTGGCAAAGTTATTACATTGACCTCACTGCTGCTATAAGGAGTTAAAGTTTAAATGACTTTGAAATGACATAAGTTGGTGCACAATAAATGGGATATTTATGTAGTAGTGATAAAATTTGGGTTTTTGTACATGACCATTTCATTAGTATACTGTATGTATCAATTATCCAACAAAGCATCAAGCTGCAGACAATTGAGAAAGAGATTTTGAAATAATGAAATCAATGACTGACTTGAAATGTTAAACTAGTTTGTCATGCAACACTTTCTTAAATTACTGTGGGTTTCAATATTGAAGAATCAACAAATGATAGTATGCAAACCATAAAGCAGAATATTAAAGGCTTTTGGAGCTGAAGACCCAGAAGTATAATATTGATGAAGGTGTGACACAAAGCTTTACATCTCACTGGAATCATCCGGTGATAGATACACAAGCCACTTGCCTTACCACTTATAACCATGTTCATTAGATATTCTGACTGACTTTGGCAATGCCAGCAGGGAAATGAGACACCTACAACATCAAGAGTTACTCCTGTACTATTACATTTTAGTTACTTTTAATCAGTTATTGAACTCCTTCCATACATATGGGATACTTTGCACATGCTACTCTGAAAAAAATTACCTCACTTCATAATTTTTGGATTTGAAGATTCAAGATGGGAATAGCTATATATATATATATATATATAGCTATATATATATATATATTAAATACATGCACACACAAGTACATGTATAGAAAATGATAGACATTTCTTGAAATTACAAAAATTTAAAAATAAATCCAAAAATAGATTTAATAAAATTATTATAATAATTTTATGTTCTCTTAATTAATTCTAAAATGTATTTTCTTAGATTCTTTGTGTGATTTAAATGTATAGGTCAGTTACTGGCAGCAGTTCAAGTCGGTTTATTCTGATTTCTACTGAAAATGCAAATTTAACATACAAAATAAGCTTTTAAATAATTTTATAATCAATTGAATAAGTTTAGAGAGTGATATTCAGTATCAATGAAATTTCTCTAGTACACTTTACTTTTGTTAATGAAATATTTAGAGATCTCTTAGAATATTTTAAAGAGTAGCTTCTTGTGAATTTTATATACAATTTGAGCATCTTTTGTAGTTTATATTCCTTACCTACTAATTTATTATTTGCCTAGATTATAATATACATATAAAGTATAAAAATAGATCTGTTATTTAAGTATATATAACTTTCTATAAGGAATATCTGTTATTAAGGATTGAGTAGGCTTAGAGCATAACCACACAAATATATTACTATAATTCATAATTTATTAATAAAATTCAAAACTGAATTGCCAATTAAATATTCTTAACTTTTAAAGATTATTTTCCAACATAATTAAATTTTAAGAATCATATCTTCTAGAAAATTTTCATTCTAACTGAATCTATATCGATAATAACAACATAATAAGTTCACTAAAATAAAAACTTACATGACAGTTTGGTCATCAACAAGAATGTCACAACCATGAGCAGCACAAGCAATTATCTGAAAGAGATGAAAATTAAGAGAATGCAAACTTAATTAGAGGAGGCAATCGGAACAATTTTTTACCACTTTAATATCAATGAAAAACCACATACATTGAACAACAATCCTTTGAATTGGATTCATTTAATATGTAACACATTGTTAGGCAACAATAAAATAAATCATTAGTAATCACTGAAACTAACTTATTTTCTCAATTCAATGTTAAATTATTCATAAATTTTTAAAACAGAATAACCACTTATTTCCATACAATAAAACATGATGACATTATCAATTTTAACTAACAGGTATGATAGAATATGACTATTTTCATTGCCGTAAATCTGGCAAATGTGATTACATCAAAACTAAAATAGCAACATTCGATTTCACTTTTTATTCTAATATACACAACATTTTGATTAGCAAATTTTTATCCAATATTTCATGAATAAAATAAAAATAGTAACTCTCATTTGATAGTGAATAATTGAAAAACTCCAGCTGCTGTAAGACTTTTGAGCATCCATAATATTTTGAGACAGTGGAAAATTATCTTATAAATAAGAATTGAAACACTGAAAATCAACTATGGCATATATAGCAGAATTACACTAAATACCCCCACTCTGTTAATGAAGGGTTAGGATTAAACATTCAACTACAAAATGTATAATCAGACTTCTAAGTTAGAGTAAGCCAAGATCACACATTAAAACATATAACACCTTACCTGACACATTCCTTGGTCCATAATCTTGCTTGTAAGATACTCTTTCCAACACTCTGTGCAAAAACGATGCCCACATGCAATACCGGTCATCATCTATAAATAACAAAAAATCATTATATCTAATAGTGATTTTCCAAAGATAAGAGTAAAACTTACTAAATCAAATATTAATATAACATGATCAAACATCTTCCAGGAAAATTTTAGATTAAATAAGCATTTAATAAACTAGTTTAAAATGTTCTTTTAATTACATTTGTAAACTATTAATTATATAAGCAGAAATTATTTACTTTTTTTTGCAAAACATACTATGTCCTCAAAACATAATGTGATTTTAAAATTAGATCTGGTTGACAAGAAATAAATTGCACAATGTGTGAAATACTTTGATGGATTGGAAAAGTTTAAAATTAGCCCTGATTTTTCTTCAAACAAGACACAAAATAGGAAATATTCACTTCTCAAATGTCCTGTGCATCATAACAAAAGGTTGTGAATTTTTTTTTTTGTGACATTAAGGAAAATAATATTTACAACATTTCTTCATTCAGTTTCACATTTCATTCACATAAATACTGAAGTGCAAATTCAATATTTAAAAAAAAAATAAAAAGTATGCTTAGATTTATGTCTGTATATAATAATATCGTTATTGTATATACATTTAATGAAATATTACTGAATAAAAAAATATTCATAAACACTAATGAAAGTATTTATGAATATTTAAAACCATTCAATTTTCCATTTATAGGAACATGTTGTAACATCACAGTTCAGTAAGCATTTCGCAATGATTTTTTTATTATATTAATTTCATTTAACTTAAATAATTAACATCTCATTCAATACTTTAACTAATAAAAATAATAAATTTTAAATCTAATTTATTCAAGCCATTTTAAATTTTTATTTTGTTAGCTATTTGCAAATTTTAAATTTTTGTAAGTTCTTCCTGTAGTTCAAAATGTGCAAAACTACACTTAATCCTTCATAAGGACTTAAATATGACTACACAAATAAATTTTTTGTAAATAATGGTATTTTATTCAGCAGATTTTCACAATTAATCTGCTGAATAAAATTTGTTCTAATATAATTTAAGAAATCCTTATTTGCCCAGTGGATTTCTCTAATCAAATTAAGATGTGACAAAGTTCTGAAGTAATCAATTCTTTGACAATTTCCATTTTTTACAATTTTTACTATCATTACATTCAAGACAAACAGACAGCAATGATTCTATATTTAATAACTCTTATTAAAGACATTTCTGTGATGTATATAGAATGAAGCAAAATACAAAAAATAAATATTTAATAGCAGAAATTAACCAATATTAGCTTACAAGAAAGAGAAGCAATGAATTCTAAACACTCTTATAAATGCCAAGTCATAAAGCTAATTGAATAATTTTTATTACTATATAAAACTTTAGTTGATTTTTCTTTTCAGTTTATAATGGATACATTTTAAGCACAAAGCAATACATTTTGAAAAATGACACTCTCAAAACGGCTATAATCTTCTAGCAATATTTCTGGAGCATTTAAAGATTCCTTTTACTGATAAACAAAATTTGAAGGGAGAATTTGGCCAAGTATGAACATAATTTTATACCTCCTACAGAAATCCAAACTGAAATCATTTGTCAAATGTGGCTAAACTTTTTGTGTATAAGCAAAAAAAGGTATTTATGTATTTTGAAAAAATAAATATACAAAAATAATATACAATTTCTAAAAAAATAAAATTGTATACTTCTAGATACAGATATGCTACAAATTTAGTCTTTACTTACATTGCGAGGAATATTCATTAAACATATTTCACATTCTTCTGTTCGAACTCCAAACCTGGAATCCTAAAAATTACGAAAAATTTAATTACTTATTTGTGTTACTGATTTTATAGTATTTACAGTAACAATTTTTTAAAATTCATATAGATAGACTCTATGGAAGTTTCTATAGTAGTCAATACTATCAGCTTACTTTAATTTGAAGCCTATAATATATATAATTTTACCACTAGTCCAAATAGTAAATAATTTCTCATATTTATTTCCATCACTACCCTGTGAAAGAATTTAAATAGAACATATCAATGATAATATAATTATATAAAGAAAAGACTTCTACGAAGCTGCAATTGTAGGATTCACATTGCCTTTAATGATTTCAATAAGATGGTTGGTAGGTTGGGTTTTGTGGCGCAAGGTCCAAAGAGGACAAGCTTCGCCGATTTCAATAAGACATACTTAAGAGCAATAAAGTTTTATGCATCATAAATATCAGTTAAAAATTAGAAAATTCACAGTCAACATGTACTATTATAAGGGAAAAAATTAATGAAAATATTTTTGAATTTACACTTGCAAACAATATACTAACTATTTTTAACCCATTTTCTTTTAATAATTTCTTTTTTAGAAATTTCAAATGTACATCAAAGTATCATATTCAACCCATGAAAACCAGAAATTATACAGATACAAAAGCTCAGATCCTTAATGAAAATATAAATAAAGTTTTAACATATGAAAATAGAGTAAAAAAACCCATACATTTGCAACTTTGTTTTGAATTTCCATTCATTTATTTTATTTCAGAAAAAAAAGAAGAAGACAGAATTGTATATTACACAGAACTAATGTAAATTTGTATAGAATATTTTCTTAAAATATGAAATAATACACATGCACATGAATTATAGTACTGATTTGAAAAAGTGTTAACTTAATATTTGCAAATGAAATAATTGGTTATAAAAATATATCAAATTCATAATTTTTTAAATATAATTAAGCAAGATCTAAAAACATTATACTATATGCAAACATAACTTCTAAAAAGTGTCATCTTACTTTAGGTTGATTTGGTGGCTTCTTATATGGATTAATTATATGGGCTTCTTTAAACAAAGCTTCTTGATCACCATCATAATACCTAAAAATTAAATATTTAAAAAAATTCAAATGATATACAACTTAAAAAAATTTAGTACTACAAGAAAAATTATAACATAACAAAGCATCGAAGAATACTTGACAGATTCTAAAAGTTGGTTACTTAGAGTTGCATCAATTTTCATTTAGTAAATAATTTTATACATGTAGTTTTGTGTGAGCATTTATGAAACATGTTCTTTTAGAATTAACAGGCAAGCTTAATTTTCTTTGGATATACAGTTTGTGAATAAATTAATATTAAATTAAAAGATTTTTTAAGTATATTATTTATTATGCTACAGATTTTAATGGTTATTCCACACTAAGTTTAATAAATTTTAATTATTTTTCCAATATAAAGCAGACACTTCAGACAACTTAGATTTTAATGAGACTAAACAAAGCGATATAGCTTTTTTTTTTTTTTTTTTAAATATTCTCTTAAAAAATTAAATTTGGACTATTCCATTTCATTGGTACAGATGATAAATTCATCAGATGCTAATTCAATTACAAAACATCAGATGCTTTAAAAATGTTAATCCCTTTAAAATATTCTTACCATGTTCAAAACCTTTGAGTTATAGCATTTTTCTTTATCAATATTTGTGTATTGCCAAAAATTTTGTGTTAACCAAATGGAATTTAGTTTAAAGTTTAAATGCTAATATTATATATAAAATAAATCTGGATTGTTAAAAATAAATGAAAAAAAAAAATTGTTGAATCTTAGTTTTTCTAGCTGAAATGATACTAGCAGTTATTACACTTTTAGCTGGAAAAGTACCGTATTTTCCTGTATATAATACGCAGCGGCGTATTATACGCACGGCCGTTTTTTCGAGTGAAAGGAAAAAAAGCGTCGCATAATTCGCAGCAATTTTTTCCGGCGAATAGTCTAAAACATATATTGCTGATAATATGGGTGTCACATAAAATAAAAAAGATGCACAGTAGGATTAAAAATTTAATAAATTGCATAGAAAAAAAGCATTTATTATGAAAAATATCAATCCATATCCACTTCATCGCAAAGTGCGATAAACTTGAGATGAAAACACGAGATCGATCAAGTGCGAAAATTTCGAGAAGATTCTTGTAAAACTATCGATATTTAGCTTCTAATATCTTTTAAAACGATGTTAGACAGATTTAAATTAATATATATTTGCTTCGTTAATATTTAAATGAAAGAAATGGATTATTTACAAATTGCGTATTTTATACAATTTTTTTTATACCGCGCGTGCTTTGTTTTTCACTTCACATTAACACATTTGATGGCATTGTTTTTATTTGCCTTCGCTATAGCTTTTAATTTAAAATCTGCTGTGTAACTTAAAAATTTTCGCTTCCATATGACGATATACGAATTTGAATATTTTCAAAGCGAAACAGCTCACATCAAGGCAAATTGCGAAATAACGTTAGCGAATTTACAACTGTAAAATCTTTAAGAGGAACCGAATTCGTTTTTGAACGTAATTGCACAAAGCCAATTATAGTTTAAATAACTCGGGTGTGTCCTGGTACTACCTGTTATTTATTTTATGAAACATAAAGAGTATTTCTTTCAAAACTTTCTTATAAGCTTTTCTGATGAAGAATGTTTTTTATCAGATAATCCGCGGCGGCATATAATACGCACAACGAAATTCGGAACTTTTTTAACACATAATCCGCGGATTATATACAGGAAAATACGGTAAATATTTTTCCAATGATGTTGAATCACAAAGTGATTGGTTATTTCATTTGGTATAATATATTAATTTGATATGGATATTAAACAGATATCATTACCAAGTGATAATTTGAGAAACTATATAAGATAAAAAAAATAAAAAATGTTTTTAACAGAACATGCATATCTGAAGTGATGTAATAAAAACAACATAAAATAAAAAGATTAACTTATAATCTAACTAACGAAAAAAAAGAAGATCATTTTGCAATTCAACTAAAAAATTTCCAACTTTTCAGAATTATTGCTCATTACTTAAAAAATCTGATTTTGAACTAATAACTCATTTCACTAAAAAATTAAAGTTTTAAGCTGTTAAAGCCCTTTTTAAATTTATCAATTAAATGCAAGTAAATCAAATAAGACACAAATGTCAAAAATACAAGTCAAAGAATTATATTTCTTAAGATTAGGACTGTCACAAAAAAAAATTTATTCCAACACAGTAATTTGCTCCATTTGGTGACAAAGCTAATAGATGGGATTCATTTAATAAAATAACAAAATATTTTATTCATAAAAGAAATTTTATCCCAACCTTTAAAGAAGGGAAAAAGAGTTGCATTTAGTGACAAATTAGCAAACATTCTAAAATACTTATCTGTCAAAGATATATTATTGACAATGTTGTAGAATTATTAATAGTATAAAATTATATGAATATCATTCACTTCAATAAGAAAGATAAAACAGATTTAAGTAAAAAAATAAGAAATTAAATATTATAAAAAATGATTAATTATACCGAGTATTAATTTTTTTTCTATGATATTTTATAAATAAAACTAATTAAATTGAAAGCTCTATTTTAAAATAGTGAGTTTATATCTTGTTTTAACTGAAGATCTACTGTGTTCACTGACTGGGGCACACCAACTAGGTCATGGTCGCAATTCCCTCTAAGTGAAATTATACTTCTGGAAGTGAGAGTGTTAAGAGTGGGATCTTTCACTTGGTCCCTGCTTCTATATTACAAAGATTCTCACTTTGGTAGTTACACCTAATTTAGTAGAGCCTAACTCTGAACTAGGTACAGGGATATATGCTGGTGCAACAACTACAAACAACGAAAATGAGAACTGAAAACCAGAGTATTTATTACACAGCTACTAACTTCACGAGAATTTACCTAAATGAGCCAAGCTCATAACATAAATAATAAAGCCTGTATTTTCCCCAAAAAGTCCCTTTCTGATAATTGATAGGTGTTTTAGAAAGCTTTAATGAAACTCCAGTAGGGTTTTTTTAAAGGTAATAAACAATAACTCTGAATTTTAAAAGAGTATAATAAGATCAATAACAATTTTCACTTCTAATTTTGTAAATTGATTTAATTGTCATTATTTAAGATTACAACTTTACTAATCCTATAATTTAGGATTACACTAAAATTCACTATTTTTAATAAATATTTATTAAAAATATAAAGACTTTTTTTCTATAATTCTGAATATAAATATAAAAGTAGAATTTAACTGCTTGATTACTTTAAGTATATTCATTGATAACATAAAACAAGAGTTTAAAAACTTTGCCATTGCTATATATATATAGTATGCATGTGCAATATAATTTCAACAATTAATTTAACTAAGTTATGATTAATTTTTATTTCTAAACTGTAATTTTGTTATATAATAATAAAATAAGAAACATATCCTTTTAAGGAAAAAATTTAAAAACTTGTTTGAAAATTTTTTTAATGAGTTAAACGAAAATAAAATTTTAGCCTTCAAAATTAATGCTAAAAAGAATTAATGCATGAAATGATTTTATTTTTAGATAGAATTTAATAATAACCTCAAAGGAATTGAAGTAAAATATTAAAATTTTTTTTTATGAAAGTGATGAAATAAAAGTTTTAAGAAAATATTTTTAGTTATGATTGAAATTGCATTGTGGATTGAATAACGACCTAAGGATGCTGCAAGGCATTTTAACATCCGACAGATAATTGCTTTCTGGGAGGACTTTTACGAAACAGTCAGCATGCATCACACAAGGAAAAACACCATGAAAAATTTCCAATCAAACATTCTGATAGGGGTGCAGGCAGAATTGCAACAACTATTATCTTTTGTTCAATAGTGGCAGAGATTGAACCCACGATCTTTCACTCTGAAAAGCAATACCTAACAATTAGGCCACATATTGTACAACAAGACTGTTCTTCAAATTTCATTGAAATCAAAAATGGTCAAGTTGATTAGGAATGGAATGATCTATGTTGTTGATGACCCATTAGAACATTAGATATTCAAGAACTACAGTTCTATGTTTCTAAATGTTCTTTCAATTTACATAATTTTTTTATGCCTCATATTTTTAAGATACACATCTTCAACATTAAATGGTTTTTAATAACACAATCCCCATAGGTTTTCATGTCTCGAATCTCCTCATTTTTTCAACTTATTGCTTCCATGCTCTTTTAGTCTCACATTATCATAATTGGGTTTATATAACATCTGCTGAATTAGCAATTATTGTTAAAGATCAAAGCTTTTTTCAATTATTTTGAAATTTCGTAAGAAAAACTTTTAAAATCAACAAATTCTTTGTACTGTCAAAAAGCTATTCAGCGTGGCAAATCACTCTTTTTCGAATTAAATTGGGATAGAATTATTCTTATTTACTAAACTTGTCAAATTTAATGATCATTAGTTCTTACAGGAACACCAGAAAATATACCAAAATCTAACCATAACAACAATACGGTATGGCTATACTAATAATTTTATAACATTTCTAAAATATTCATGTCATGCATTCATGAATTCCAGCTGAAATTGCGCTGAGATAGGACACATTACTATTAGAACGTAACTAGTAAACAACACATCATAAACATGACTTGAATACTTTCATATAAATCAAAATGCAATACTTTACAACACGCACCTTTCATAAAGCTTTTCCTTGTCCCACTTGAAATGATTCAACAATATTCGAGTTATAGTCGGTGGAATCTAAACTCGGAAAATAAAAAAAATATATTAATACATCACATAAATCTTGCACCATGATATAGATATTTCTTGAAGTTATAAGCACACAGAAAGAAAAATACTCCAGTACAAAACAAACTATAACTCGAAATCAGAACGGAAACATAATGTGCATCTGCTAACACTAAATGTAAACACTACCTGTACTACAGTGTTTACTTCTCGAATACAATCCACCATGTGTTGTACAATTTGTTCAGTTGATAAAACATCATAATGAAATTCTTCTGTGTCTAGTTTTTCTCTAGAACTCGATTCGGGCTCAAGAGATATTGATAGTTCATCTTCGTCTTCAGCGCTGGATTCATTACCAGAATCAGCATCATATAACTCATCATCACCTGTGTCCATTTTTTAATGATTTAGAAATTTATATATGGTAAGGAAATGTTCAGAGAAAATGAATTCGTAAAAATTAACTGACTGAATGAAGTGATTTGACTAATTTCTGCTAATCAAACAATATTACAGCAATGAAATACCCTCCGCCATCGTTCCATTTCGATAATGACGTCAGATGTAAACCATAACAAAGTTGAGAGATCGAAAAGTGTCAATCAGTGAAGTATGTAAAAATATATTGAAATTTCACTTTCATTCCAAATAATGTTTCACGTTTTATTTTATCTTACATGTAATAAATAAAAGAAAAAGAAAATATTTTATCAAAGCAAGAAATTAATTTTACTTATTCATCCATGTATTTGCTTTAATATCAATATAAGAGAATGAATAGTAAATAACTGGAATACCTTACTTAAAATTTCATAATATTTATCTGGATTCAACTTTTGAAGCTTTCATAAATATGACAATACAAATGCAATGTTTATAAAGAGAGAAAGTGAAACTAAACATTAATTTCTAAGTCAATATCAACAGTAATTTGCAAACTTATTAAATGCTTGTCTTCAAAAGTTGTTATTTTTTTTATAATGAATTCTAAAAACAGTACATTGGACGGCGTTGAGCAAGCTGCTATTTCTGTTATAAGAAGAGCTGTTCAACATGATAATGAGAAGCGGTACCCAGCAGCTCTTGCTTGTTATCAAGAAGGTATTCAACTGTTTCTAGATGTTATCAAAAATAGTTCCGAAAAGAAAAAAGTTGAACATCTTCGCCAAAAAGCAACTGAATATATGACTAGAGCGGAAAAGATCAAAGACATTGTTCAACAACAAAAAGATGCAGGTTCATATCATGAGCAAATACAGATTCCTAACAACGGCGTAGGATTCAGTTACGAAACTATATTCAGAAAATATTTGGACAAATGTGTTACATTTGTTGAAATAGAAGATCCGTACATCCGAACTGTTCATCAAGCTTATAATTTTTTAAACTTCTGTGAAGTTCTTGTTAGGTTCTGTCCGGAATTGAAGAAAATCCTTTTAATCACTGGATCTAATGATCAAGATATTTCTAATCAAAATTCAAGATTTCAGAGTATTAAAAACAGTCTTACTGATTATAAAATTGAATTAGTCATAGAATTTTCGAATACTTTGCATGACAGAGAAATACGGCTTAATAATGGTTGGATTATTAAAATTGGAAGAGGCCTTGATATTTTCAAACCCGTCAACAAATTTTCGATTGGATGGTCCGATCAAAATTTAAGACTTTGCCATGAAACTACTATAGATATTTATTTTAAACGTTAATGAATATCCATTGTTAATCTGAGAATCTTAAATGAGAAGAGTCATTCCATTTTTGTTTTAATTATATTTTATGAAACTATTTTATATGGACTATATATATTTTTTCATATGCTTATGAATGATAAAGATAAAATTTACATTTGACACATACTATACAACTTATTGCACAAAAATCAAGTCACATTTTTCTACATACATAACTTTGGCACTCAAGTCATTTTTATTCTAAAGCTCTTTGCCATTTATTAACATACCTTTCACTCCCTATGTATTTTCAATGCTAATTTTATCAAGAATTTTAAAATTATAGTATCATTCATTTTAATAATTTTTAAAATAAATATTTAAATTTAAGACATAATATATTAATCTATAATTAAGAGGTTTAATTACTTTAAAATCTTAATACTATCATGTATTATTGTTAAGGAATTTTCAAGCACAATCTGAGTTTATTTAATATGTTATGCTTGTATGTACAGTTATTCATTTAAATTATTTAAAATGTGAAAAACATTTAGCCTTGAAGTGCCTTAAATTTCTGGATTTGTTATTATATTGATTTAATAATATTTAGTCATTATTCAAACCATATAATTTGCGAAAAATTTTAAGATTTTTTGTTACCTATGATAGCTTTATATTCTTTGACTAATTAATTAGTTAAGTAAATCTATAAAAATTTAGTGATAATTAAGAAGTAAATAGACATTATGCAGGTTAGGATTTTTTGTCTAAATTAGTTACTGAAATAAATTATTTGAAGCTAGACATGTTTTCATTTGCTTAAATTTCTCTTGTAGCTTTCTCTGTATAAATTTAAATAATAAATTTAATGCTTTTATATCATTTTTATTTGACACATTTTTCAAAATTTATTTAAATTGAGAATTTTTAATATCTTAAAATGTTGCTGTTTTATTCTTACTCAAAATATGCAATAATTTTCTTCCTGAATTTAAAATCAATATTTATTTGAAAAATTTATGCATAATTTTTTTTCTAAATTCATTTGAAGAATACTATATTGACCAAAATACATGTTTGCATATGAAATTGTTAAAATTATGGAAATGCCCCTCTTATATTGTGTGTTATCAAGTATATCTTTTATTGCAAAGAAAGTCTTTAGGTAAATAACAACTTTGTTTTAAACTGTTTCATTCTATAATTTATAATATTTATTATTATAAATATAATAAATTATAGGTTGAATATAATAACTTCAAATAAAGCTGTGTTATTCAATCAAAGCTTTAGTAAGTAAGGTTTTTTTTCCCTTCTCTTTCTCCAGTGAAAGACATTAAATTTTTATTATTTCATTTAACTTTGATCCTATTCATTAGTGAACAATTGAGTTTAGTATTATTGAAAATAGGTTTCTTCTTTATTTGTTGTTATTTTATGTATACTTAATAAAATATAATATCCTGGATTTTGTTGTATTTTTTACTAATTTAAGGTTTATAATTAAATTTTAATTTTATTAGTGAATAAATAAAAATAAGTTAATAAATTAGCGTCTCTTAACTGCAATTTTAAATATTGACTTCTTCACATAATTTATGTTTTATTATCTTTACCAGAGAAAAAAATCCATGAGATTTTTTCAGTTTTTATATTTAAGTATGCTCCAATATTATCTCATTGACTGATAAAAATTCCCAAATTCATGAAATTTTTCATTTATTTTATTAAAGGAAAATTTTAAGTCTGATTTTAGTCTTTAAACTCCGTTTGTTTATATTCATTTATATTTTAAGACATAATTTCTGGCTACATGTTTTTTTACAATAATTTTTTTAATAGTTTGAGGTTCACAAAATAATCTTGAAAAGTTAATATTAACTCACCTTCTGTAAAAAAAGTTAAATATTGTAAAATTGAAACACTAATAGCTGTCTAAAAAGTATTTCAAATTAGAACTCTTATATAAGTCTCAGAATTCTACTAATTTTAATACTTTATTTTGTGATAAAGCAATAAATATTCTTTCTTTATCTCATGAAAATAATAATTTTTAATATTTTCAGAAAATAATATATAGTGGAATTTAATTTGTTTGAATTATTTTGTGTGTATCTTCCTCTCTTAATGTTATGCCTTTAAATGTATTGTTTTTAAATTGCGTTTATTGAGCCTTTCTGATTAAACATTATATTTTGCAGAGTGAACTTTTCTAACCTAAATATATGTATACATATATATACATATATTCTGTTAAACATGAATTAAAGAACTGATAAAAACACAAAAGTAATTTCTACGAAACTTGTTATTTAATTTATATAAAATTCTCCTTGCTAGCAAATCTTTCCTTAATTGGATCATTAATATAGTATATTACTTTAGTTAAATTCGAATATTTTTACAGAAAACTGTGTGGCTCTTTTATTTTGAAAATTAAAAAGTTTAATTGCGCCAAAATTTAAACATTTGTTTTTATTTATTTTATTAATTTGTAATAAAGGATAAGAATTTTTTTTTATATTCCCAATAGATTAAAATCTTGGAGTATACATGGTATTTTGTAAAAATCATAATAAGTAATTAATTTTCTGAGTGAAACTTGAATTATTGCTTAATTATTATGCAAAATAAATTTATATGTTAATAAAATTAATGTTATTATGTATAATAAAATTAATGATAAATATAAATTTTTTTATAATATGTGATATCAAGAGAAAAATGCTGCAGATTCCTTACTTCTGACCTGTACATCTATATAATTATTGTGTTACTTACATCTTTAAGATTGTAATTGTATAAAATGTTGTAATAATCACAATTTTGCTTTAAATATGACAACTTAAGACTAAATGTTTTTGTTAATTATGTATTGAAATGTATGTTTTTTTATGAATAATTATTAAAAAATGAAAGAAAATAGTATACAGTTTAATAGAAGAAATTGTTTATTTTACATTCACAAAATGTGCATGAGAAAAATTTCCCAGATTTTAAAATATTTCTTTGACTTCTTTAATAAATACTTATTGTATGCATAGTGTTGTCATTTACACACTAATTTCAGAGCTACAGTATACAATAGGTAAAATCACCTTTAAAGATTATTAGATTATTTTCTTTTTATTAAATATACTTCTGTTTATTATTGATTAGAATTCATTGAATTTTTAAGTTCTTTCCAAGATTTTTTAATATATATTTGAAAGCTATAGAATAGCTGTAATTTACAAAATTACTTAATTATACAATAGCCAAATCTTTTCAGTGCATTTCTGAATTTCAAATAACAGCTGTTAGAAATTTTTTTATATTTAATTTGGTTGCTGTTTATTCAATACTTATACATACAAAAGTGAGATACAAACATATTTTGAAAGTTATATGTTTAAGAGTATTAAAGTAGATTCCAGTATCAGTATATTTCTGTATGTAAATTGTGCAAAGATCAAATGTTTTAAGCCATTAATTTTTTGGAATCGATGAAAAAAAGGCCTTTATTGGAATACAATTTCCATGCAAGTTCTTTTTTTTACATTAAAAAACAGCCAAATTGCTAGATCTGATGGACTGGATGGATGTTTTATCATTGTAATTAGTTTTTGTTTAAGAAAGTCAATCTTGCTGAAAGACCTGCATTGTCACAGAGCATAAATTCTTTGACATTTACTTCTGAATTACAAATTAAAGAATTTCTGAAAGTTATTATATGACTGTTATATGATTGGTCATGTGACTGGCTTTGCAACTTGTCAGGCGTATAAGATCTTATACACCTGGGAGAAAAAACATACTTTTTCCATGGTAAGTTACCTTTTCACTTTTGTGTGCGAATGGTCGTTTTAGAAAACATGTTTTATTTTTTTAACATTGGAATGAAAAAAAAGATTACTCATTTTATCACAGTTACAAGTTTAGATGTAATGCGATATGGCCTGCTTCTTTAATAGTTAACATAATGGTTTCTTAGATGATTCTAATCCACTTCTCTTTTTGATTTTCGTTCAAATTATAGGAAACTTTAGGACGAAACTACAAGCTATTTTTCCTGAATTATTTATTTATGGTGATGGTTTCAGTGATAAGTTCCTGCTAGATCATTTGGTAGATATAGAGGTTAACATTTTCTGTATGACTCAAATTATCCAAAATAATAGCTGACAACAGCCTTCTTCATCCAAAAGAGAATAACGATCTCTGAAATTCTGTAAGCCATCTGTAACAGAAACACTAGATGGAATTTTTTATAAACAAATTCTTGACACTATGAATACTTCTCTAATCAAATACTTTAGAAGCAGATAAAATACTAGTATGATATTATCTTTAAATCCAATTTATTTTTCTGCTGTCTAGAATTTATTCTAGCCTAAAATGCTTCATGTAGACCAGGGGTGGCCAAACTTTTGGGATCCGGGGTCTACTTCACATTTAAAAAATCGAATGCGGTCTACCAATGGCAGAGCTAAATTAACGTACATATTTATTTTTGGTAACAAGAAAAAAATGGTAAATTATGAAATTTTTCTAAAAAAAACTTAATATTTACAAAATAAAAATTTACTGACGAAAATAATCAAAGTATTCATACATCAAAAACTGACCATCCTATTCACTTCGCTTAGTTGAAATTTGGCACTGTATATCTGCGACAAGTATATTATATTGTGACTGGTACGAGCTTATTGCAATGAATAAACACGAAATTAAATGTTTATCTGTTAAATGCGACTAATGGTTGTTTTTTTTTTTTTTTTTTTTTTTTTTTTTCATGGTTGAAAAAGCAGATTCGCAAAGATACCTCGATCCAAAGTATGATTTCAAATACAAAATCAATTTGTAAATATTTGGAAACGTTTCCACAGAAATTAATTTCCAAAAATCAGTATCGCTAAATGTGCTCTGGATTTAAGAAATATATCGCATCTTAATTCTATAATTTCTTCTTCGACCATGACTGATGTGATATCTATTGAATGTCCTATTTTTTCAGATACTCCATCAATGTTAACATTTTCATTAAATGGAAATATTAGAAAATTGAGTATTTCTTTCAACCTAATTAAGTCAGCGAATCTTCTTTCAAATTCTTCAAACAAAACAAGTAAGTATTAAGAGAAATCTTCGAAGTCTCGGTTTGGATTATGGATGCACTCTTCCTCCATGTTTTTGAAGTTTCTCAATTCATGTTTTCTTAATTGAGATGCTTACTTTTCTGTAGTTTTTTTAATGTTTTAATCGCGCTCATCATGTACGTTTTAGGTTTTAAATCGTAAACCTTTAATCATAAATCTTTGCACATTTTGTTTTGGGTTTTAAAGTAGTAAATTTTTATTTTAAATAATTCATTAATTTTATGTCATAAGTCATAAATTAAATTGTTAATATCCGAGGTTATTATCGAGATTTTCGCGGGTACTACCTAAAATGTCTTCGCGGTCGACTTCTTGGCCACCCCTGATATAGACCTATAATCTACCCAGATAGCAAAGGATGGTCCTCAGGATGTTCGGAGGACGTCCTTTCAGGACCAGGTGGACGTAAGAGGACGTCAGATAGAGGTCCAGCAACGTCCTACGGACATTCTCCGCACGTCCCAATGTCCGAAAGTAACACGTACGTAGGACGTCCCATAGACCTCCGAGACGGACGTGATTTGGCACATATTGGACGTGATTTGGCACATATTGGCCGTAATCTGGCACATTTTGGACGTGATTTGGCACATATTTGGACATTCATATAACAGCCATATTAAGCGTGTTTTTAAATTTTAGTATTAAATAATGAGCATTATCATTGTTTTTAAGCAATAATTTAGTAAACTTTTTGTATGTTATTAAAGTTTACATACTTTATTTACTAATAATTGTGTATTTTTGTTTATAACTTCATTATTATTCATTAAGCTATTTTCACTGTTATTTTTTTCTGCAATAATTCAGTAAACTTTTTGTATGTTATTAAAGTTTACATACTTTATTTACTAATAATTATGTGTATTTCTGTTTATAACTTCATTATTATTCATTAAGCTTTTTTCACTCTTATTTTTTTCTGTAAGTAGTGACTGATACCATTTCGCAAAAAAATAAAGAAATGAAAAATAATTATTCTTCATTTCTTTAATTTTTTTTGCAACATTATTATGAAAATAAATTACTACTGTTCTAAAAAATAAATGCAATAAAATTGTCAAGGTATTAACCGAAAATTTCATTCCAAGGAAATATTAATACTTCTGACAAAGGAATTCTTTTGGGGTATATCTAAATGCTAAGTTTTTAAAATGAAAGATATCTAAAAAAAGGCTACATTGTTTAGAAGTATATCATACTCCTAAACAATGTAGCATTTTTTTAAATATAAGAGAAATATACAGGTTTTAATATAAGCAAATGCATTACAATATTAGCAAATATATTAATATAGATTTAAATATTTGAATTTATGCTTATGTGAAACAGGGGGAACTGCTAAGCGATTGAAATTTCATAGAAGAAATAAATACAAATATATCAATTTTAATATAAACATATATATTGTAATATAGATTAAAATATTTTCATTTGTTTGTAACACAGGAAGAATTTTTAAATGATTGAATTTCAAAAAAGAAATATATATATATATATATACCAAAACATTTTATTCACACACACAAATGCACATGAAAATTAACTCATTTAATCTACAACAATCATTTAAATTAAAACTCATTTAAATAACAGAGAATCCACAATTTCAATTGGCACAATTAAATTAAGTTCTAATTAATAAATATCTAATTTTTATTTTTCTCATATAAGAAAATAGCCAATTTCTGAAATGTTTCCATGAGACTATTTTAACAGTATCATTATGATTTATTATCAAAATATATTAATTATTATTAAGTTAACAAATTTTCCTATATTTTATGAAATTCTTAGAAAACAAATTTGTGTTTTAATCAAATGGATCTAAGATATTTCAGAAGAACAAAGATTACATTAATTGGCATTTCAATAACCATAATTATATTTTGTTTTCTTTGAAATATTCAAAATTCTTTTTTCATTTAAAGAGTGATTCAAAATTGCACAGTTTTAAGTATAAATCAAATGAATTTAAGAAATTAAATGAAATATAATTTGAAACAAAATATAGTTTTTAGATTGTTTATTTCACAGAATTCTATATACACACTCAATTTTTATTTGTACATTATTTTTTTTTTTATTTCTCCGCCCTTTCTTTTGCATACCGCAGCCAATTCGATATGCTCTTAGCCATCCCTGCTTTTGTAACTTGAGGCATATGAAAACAGTCTGCATCTATTATTAAAAAAAGAAATTAATATTTTATAAGATAATCTAGAAAGATCAAGATTATCAGAAGCAAAACTTTATATCTTAAGGTTTAATGATCATTTCAACAACAATTGGATAAGGGCCTAAGTTGTAATATATTACAACTTAGGCTCTTGTCCAATGCACTTTTCTATGAACAAAATATTTTTTTCTTATTTCCGTTTTTTATGAATTTACGTTAAAATCGAAAAAACTGATTAACTAATTTTCCCAATGATTGACTGTTTAATGGCCCATATATTGTTTGGCAAACAATAAATAATATTTACAACACTATACGATTTTAGAATCAATGAGTCTTAGATATTCATTTTCAAAGGGAATTAATTATGTATATTATAATTATCTCTTCAATTTTTCATCATTCAACGAAGATCTTGGAAAATATTTATTGTTACCATCTAAAATTTTCCAAGTTAGG
>JAPDSC010017794.1:479647-554306 GCA_026290005.1 Latrodectus geometricus
TTCTTTTATAGTATTTTTATTACAGAAATATTCCTAGAAAATGAGAATTATGACTTCACCACTTAATGGAATTGATAATAATAAAAAAGATATTTTAGCCTTATAGATGAAATTTTAGAGTCTAAAAAAATTAACTGAAAAAATCAAATAAAAGACTTTTTTCGTCGAAGACACATATAAAATTAGTCGATATATGGTTATCAGCAAAAATACTTTTATTTTACTGTAGAATCTCTTTAACGAGCATAATTAGATCTAGAAGCATAAAGCGAAGACTTGTTATGGGAAACAGTTTTTCTCATACAAATTAATATAAAATATGGACGATGAATTACGGTTACGAAACGAAGAATTCCATGTCAAAAAAATACTTACAAAATAATTGGATTGAGTAACGAATGGATTGAATTCTTTAATTCTTATTTGATGTATGTTACACCTTTCAACTTTAGACCCAATAAAATGTATCATTTGATACTTAAAAACGTTATTAAAACATTGAAAAATTGATAATTTCGACATATAAAATACATTTATTTTTCAACAAAATATTGACCAAAATAAATAGTTTTAAAATTATTTTATATATATTTTTGTAGGTTTTATGCTGTTTTTAGATTTTTTAATTGCTCAGGTATTTAGTTATTAAATATTTGAATTCAATTTCCAATTGGAAAATTATCATTAATTTTTATAAACTTCTCTTATGAGCTTTTAAACACATATACATTTAAAACCATATTATAGATACTAATACATTGATGTAATAAATGGAGTAGGTTTATCATGACACTTCCTTTGATAATTACCTAGTCAAATGTTCGATTCAATCCGTCAAAGGAGTTCATCAAATCCTCTATTAGTTAAAGCAATCTAATTCATTCATTTTTTTTTCTATCGAAAAGTGACGTGCGTGGAAAGAAGTGAAAATGACTCAAATACAAAAAGAGTCACTTGGAATTTGGCTTCATTTCAACAGAACTCAATCGTAAGGACAGACTGTTGAGGTATGATTTTCTCTAAAGTCCCATTACCTTGAGCATGAATCCAAATAGTTTGAGGTGGCATTTTCAAATAGCGAATCATACATGGTGAATAAATTATGTGGATATTATTGTAAAAAAATATTTTCTTTTGCAAAAGATGCTTTTCCTCATCAAGTGTCAGTGCGAGAAAATTCCTTGTTGGCGTCATTCAAGGTGATATATAGAATACTGATGTACAATAAGACCAACCTTATTGCCGAGGAATTAATTCTACTGATTGTTATGGACAATGCTAGTATAATGCAAGGAGAAAATGTAGAATATTCCTTTGAAGAATACGATCAATCGAAGAATCCAGTAAGTACACAACCCTGGATCTGACCGTTCAATTGATAGAAAAAAAATAATAAGAAATAAACCTGGACAACAAATGAATGAGCCAGACAACAATATAGATGCAAATCTCATTTCATATAACTATACTCGTTTCATTGATGGTTGAACTATCGCATCTTTGAAAACCTGTTTTGTAAAAGCATTTTTGGAGAGACAGAGCTAAAGATCGTTCGATACCCTTGACAGAATATTATTTTGATTGAATAAACTGCATTAATGTGTGATCTAGTGGTGAGTGATCAGTGTCTGATGAATTCAGTAAACTCACCGATGCTTATTCATCACAAAGTTCAGGATAGTTTGTGAACTCATTGCCACAATCAGAGAAATACTTTGATCGAAATTTCTGCCTTCAACTGAATAAAGAATAGAAGGCCTGGTTGGTTAGGGTGTCATTCTTATTATCGGAAGCTAGTGAGTTCGAATCCCGGCTTAATTGAAGGCCCTTCGTACTCACTAAAGGCGATTGGTCAACTAGGTCGTGGTTGCAGTGTCAAAGTAAAATAATACTTCTGGGGATAGTAGTATTATTGTGTGGATCTTCTCCTTGATCCCTGTATCTAAATTACGAAGATTCTCACCTGGCTACTTCCACTTAACTGGTAGTGCCTAACTCTAGGCTAGGTACAAGGTCGTATGCTGATGCAACTGAATGCGCAAGAAATGTGATAAATTGTATAAAAACTATTATTTAAAGCCGCATTTCTTTCAGTTCGCGCTGATTCTCACATTATTATCTGGAATTTTTGAGCTTCGACAAGAAACTTATTTCTTAAAAATAAATGATCGTTTGAATGACAACTAATTCGATGATGCAGAATTGGTAACTTTAAACTTCATTTCGTGATTTGAACAATTATGCAGCAAATATGTCTCTTTGGTACAGTAAAACACATATAAGTAGCACAATTAAAGTAAATGCCATTATCACAACACTAATTTCTTTCAAAGTATTAATGTAATATGCCTCAGATAAATGTTGTAAAAGGTGTGTGACATGAGGATGTTCCAATTCTCTTGATGGTGTTTGATCTGATTAAGCCCAAGAATCCCTGGTTAAAAATTGGTATCGAGTATAAGTATAGCATCAGCATCTACTTATAGTTTCATAAAAAATGTTTACGCCTAGAAACGTCTTTTTGGGCATAAGTCGTCTTGTAATCCAGTATAATTTGCAGGAGGAAGGACTCCAAAGTCATCTTGAGAGAGAACATGAAGGAAGGGGCAACTAAAATGAAGTTCTCCAGTCATTAGGACAATATTACAGAGAGAATCAACCAGACCAATTTTGAAGAGATGGCCCTGCAAAAATAATCATGTCCGGTATTAATTCTAAAACACACCAGCCTTTTCATCCTTGAAAGGAAAGAAAGTTGAGAACGTCTATAGATGTCGAGTAGGCAGGCCCAAGATTTACCATTTGTCAACCCTGTAATAGTATAAATTCTTTTTTGTCAAATTTTGCCCCAGAGAAGTAACTTGGCATTTTGAAGAGGAATCAGGATCCAAGGTGGATAGCCTCTCTGGCCAACTTGTTCATTGCCATGTATACCGCAATGGGAAGGAATCCACTGAAGAACGACCTCTCTTCCAAGGTGTAATAATTCCAAGATGTCAATAATTTTTTTCTAATTGTGAGTTCTAATGGGTAAAGATTGTAATCCGATATGGTTTTAATTGCAGCGCGATAATCTATAAAGATCACAATATTTTGTTCAGGGATAGTAGCTCTAACAGTCATAAATATTGCAAAAATTTTACCATCAAAGTTGTCTGAACAGGTACTAAAAAGTTTCTTTAGGCAGAAAAAGTCAAAGGAATAGGTACCAGAGAAAGCTGTATCAGATCCATCAGTAAATATATGTAACCAGTCTTGACCCCACCTTATAGATAGCAACTAGAAGACCTGAACGGAATTTTCCTTACTTACAAACCGAATTAAGTATAATTTAGCATAAGAAAACTCATAATATACGGGAAAGTACGCTTTTTTAAAGGTAGGAGGTCTGAAATCAGAAACATTACTTGCAAGTCTCTAGAGCTTAAGCAAGAAAGAATGTTGTTTTCAGCCTCGTTTGGGAAAAGGCATAGTGAGGCCAGAAATGCTTTCTTAATAAACGTTTACCAAGAAGAGGCAGATTAAAGATATTTTTCAGATGGACTAAAAAGTTCAGCTTGCAGTAATATAGTGGTGATAGGGGTCGAAACGGCAACACCTGAGATAAATCTAATTGTTTTATTTTGAGCGATGTTCACTTTTGACCATGCACTACCAGACACAATGATAAGTAACTCAACACCATAATCAATAATTGGTCTAATGTAGGAAGTAAACAAGGAATTTAGAGCATCAAACTTAACACCAGCAATTCTTTTTAACAGACCAAGTCTACTAGTTATATTTTCGACCATTTTGGTAATGTTTGGTGCCATAAAATGAGAGAATTTATAAATTCATATCTAACACTTGCAGAATTAGTGGCGCTATCTCAAAATAATAAATTAAAAAAGTATACTTCAGTATAACTTTTTTTTAGTAAGACAAGAATCTTTAGCTCAATTGTGTGGGTGTCTACATACCAGTTATATGTACACATGCAACTAAATATATATATGTACGCATGTATAATGTGTGTAATTTTCCTCTATAAATTATCATATAAAAATATTAAATCAATTCCACTTATTTGAAAATGAAATATAACAAGTTTGTAATTTGCATCACTGATGTAAACTTGTATAGCAAAAACTCAGGAGGAAAAAAATAACTAACATCTCTACTTTGAGGATCATGTTTTGAAAAAAAAATTCTTACAGAGTTAATGTTTTGAGTGTCTTTTTATACTAGCTTGTTAACAATTTGTGAGCGGTTTTATGTATATTAAATTGTATATAAATGTTCTCATAGTTCTGTTTTTAAGTTATTATTTATCACAAAGTTGTAATGTTTGTTAAAAAGTTATGGAGAATAACCTATTTTACTTAAATATTTCTATGGAAACTTATGAAATTTTACTTACATCACTGAGCAGCCAGTTAAAAAAAAAAAAAAAAAAAAAAAAAAAAAAAACATGTATTTGCTTTTTGATTCATATTTTTCAATGAAAATAGAAAACATAGTGAAGTTCAAGTTGAAAGCAGCATAAAGATATCATTTGCCAATCAGATTTTCACATCAAATAATACGAACATCATTGTATTAAAAAAAACAAAACACATACAAATTTTCTATATTGTTTGTTTACAGATAATAAGACTTAAGAATGAATTAATTAAATACAAAGAAAAATTTATTTCACTTGAAATCTGTTTTATGGCAATCTACAATTAATACATCATTGATTTAAACAATAAAATCAAGTTAAAATACAATTTTTTATTATATACGTTTGAGAGTTGTCAACTTTTAAAAAGTAAAAAGCAGATTCGCTTGATCAAGATATGCTTTGTTTTTAAATACTGATTAACTTTTAAATCCAAGACAAAAATTATTTAAATGATAAAAATGTAATTATAATTGGTCATAGAAAAAAAAATCTTGCAAATTGAAAACTAAACTTTCTGTAATTAACCAGTTTTTGCCTTGAACTTACATCATAATTAATGCATATTAAATAATATTTCCTAAAAAAAAATTTCTTTTTTTTACTTTATTGCAGATTTAAACATTATGTAATACCTCATTTTCATGTGAGTGAATATAATTTTATTAATTTAGCTTTTTAAAAATTTAATAGCATATTGATATCAGTTATTATTTCACACTAAATAAAAACATTACATTAAAATTCAAATGTAAATTTAGAATAAAATTGAAAAATACTGGCTTTTTAAAATATTGAGAATTATTTTTAATTTTAGGTTTACTTTGTTTGCCATTTGATAATCAGGATTAAAATAATTTATAATTATAAGTTTTCGAATAAAAAGTTTGAAAAACACAATCGAAATATATAAACGTTACTTAAAAATCTAATAGTAGTACCTTTAAATTTTTTATTCAATGTAAAAAATATTGTAAATACCTAGTATTTGCATTATATGTTATCTAGTGTTAACATATACAAATTTTAATTTGTAATTAAGGAAATAAAATTCCAATTTCAAGCTCATATTTCATTTTAGATATAATGTATAATGCTAAATTTATAATGACTGGTAGACAATAGTATATTTCATTTTTTACAACTTTGATTAAGTATTATTTGTAATTAAACTATCCCAATATTTGGAAAGAATGAAATAATTCATTATTATGTGCAAAGATAATTTTAAATAAAAAAAAAATCTGAAGTGAATGCAAATGATTCACTTCAGTAATTAGTGTATAATATTAACAATCGAAATATTCAAATTAGATCTAAGGGTACTAAGTATTAAAGCCACCACAGCTAATTTTGTGCCAAAACTTAAGTAGAAGTAGCGTTTAATCTATAGTTAGAAAATTTCTTTTAATAATTATGAAAACTTTACTTAAAAGTCTGCAGTGGCATTAATACCTAAGTACCCATCTAAGTTAATATGAACTTATTTTCAGTAAAAAAAATTATAATCTTTAAAATTCAACAATTAACAAGCTAAAAGAAAAATCAGCAAGAAAAAGAGTAAGCATTGAGAAACTTGTAAAATAGAAATAAGAAAGCACACAGAGAGTGGGTGTTTCCAGTTTAAATAGAAAAAGTTGACAACTCTTTACTTAGTAAATATAATTACTAAGAAAGGAATGATTACATATATACCACATTTCAGATATTGAAATTTTTTTACATTTTTTACAGTTGGCACATTTTTATTTTGTCAGTAGTAAAACTCAATACTAAAACATTATTTATTTCAAAAAACATTTTATATATTTTGAAATGGATAATGCATTTTCTCAATTCATAATAATTTGAAAAAAACATATATTAATAATTTAAATAAAATCAAAGGAAATTCAACATAAAATATTTTACATTTTCAATATATTTAAATAAAATCTAATTTTTGTCTAACACATGAAAAACAACAACTGTCACAGCAGGATTTAAAAAGTTGCTTTGTCAAGAAATCGAAACTGAAGAGATGACCTATGGAGACTCTTATGCAGATTATGACACTCATGATATATGATTTGCTTTTCAAATCTATGTAAATTAGTTTATAAAAACTACAAAAGCATAATGTTTTTACAATAGCATATCATACATACATACATTTATAAACTATTGTGTTTCAAAAAACAAACTTAAAAGAGATAAAATTTAAAAAACACTGTATTCACAGGGGATGATCCTAACTTTTTAAAATAGCTATCAAATCAATACCAAATTAAAATTATCACAAAAACTATAAATCATTAGCACAATAATATTTGCCTTATAATAGTGAGAAATATGTGAAATGTTACAATAGTGAAAACATATCATTTCATGTATGCATAAGAAATGAGATTCAGGTAAGCAAAAAACAATTCAAACTAATTTTTTAACCTGATTGTGTAACTAATTTCAAATTCAAAATAATTCTTACATTAATAATAAATATTACCACCAAATTTCTATATGTACCACCAAAAAAAAAAAAAAAAAAAAAAAAAAAAAAAAAAAAAAAAAACTTTGTTTTATATGATGACACAGGATACATGAAATCTCTGTCTTATAATTTTCTAATTTTATCATATGTATTCATTTTGCAATTAGGGATGTTTTTATTTTTTTAAATGATCATTTGTTAATTTTTACACATATAGGAATAAATTGTTGTAATTTTAAATTTACATACCAATATTATTTACTTAAAATTTTAAAATTCATATACAGAAAAATTAAATAATTAATCATTAGGCAGAAGAATTTTTAAAATTTATACCAATATTTTATTTTCAAACAAAATTTTTCCAAAGGGCTCAAAAATAATGTCTCCTAAATTTAAAACTAAAAGTACTATATTTAATTTATATACTTTTATTAAAGTTATAAAATTTCACAAAGTGAATGCTGTAAAAGTGACTTTAATGCTATCTTATGATATTATCACAAAAATTGCTCATTGAATCTTTTTAACATTTGTTTTAAGAAATATGAATTTGAGATAAATTCTATCTGTACTATGGTACAGAATTACATCTTTTTTTACTTAAATTAGCAAAAATACTTTTAATGTCCTTATTATACGGGTGATTTATAATATGCAATTTTTTCCAGAAAGTACTTTAAAAGTTTCTAGAAGATTAAATATTTATTTTATTTCACATGAGAAATATAATATCAATCACTAAACTTCAGAGCTGTGGAAAACAAAGCAAGAGCAAATATAAGGACTGAATTAAGAAAATTAAGAAGTTTTAATATCTATAATGAAACACTCATAATAAAGAGCACAAATGTGTAAAGTTATAAATATCAGATACTTAAAAATACTACCATAAAATAGTATGAAAAACTTAATATACTAGTTTTATTATTTGCCTAGTCAATTCTATCATAGAAATGGAATGATATATTATAATTTAAATTCACATAGTCAGTTTTAGAAAGTTCAATATTAGTTACTAAAATAGTTGTAATATGCTCCTAAAATTATAGTAAAATAAATGAAATGATATTGAAATTCTCTGATATATTAAAAACAGGATATATTTAAGTTGCACATTCATTAGAAAGGTTTCAAGATTTTGTATTGGAAGATAAAGAGCTTTCTAATATGTCTGCAAATAACTTAGAATTATTTTTTAAAAAGAACAATAATAATAAAAAACAAATCTGCCTTAACATGTGCAACACACATGATAGTGGAGATAATAATACAAATGAGTATATAACTGCCTTGTACAAAGGCAAGTTGGAATTCATGAGTTTTAACACAAAATGTTTTTATAAACAAAATGATTATGAATAACAATTGAAATAAAAATGCAGAAAAATAATGGAAGTATACCTCAAAATATAGACAAAGATAAGTCAATGAAATAGTTCTTTTTTTTACAGTAGAATTTCACATCAATCATTTTTAGCCAATTGAAGTAAAAATGTAGAATATAATAAATAGTAATTTTTATATTTTAGAAATAAGATGAAATGAATTTTGAGCCTGTTTCACAGACGAAAAAATGCACTAGAATGTATCTATATCCATAAATCTAAAATATTCTCCAAATGTCTGGAGATGAAAAAGGGTGTCAAATTTACATCATTGTGTAAACTTCTTAAAATATTCTGCTTCTTAGTTGTATGAAATTCATATTATCTAAAAATTTAAAAACAAAGAAACAACCAACAACACATATTCTTAAATTACAGTAAAGAGACTACAATATGTATGCATCTACATGATATGATAGACAAACATACAGCATAAAATGCATTATCCCTGCATCAGTTTGACATTTACAGCCTGTACAATTTTGTGCTGTGAATGTTGCACACAATGGGAAATGAAATAAAAAAGAAAATGAGTTAATGATTTTTGCCATTCCATTGATAAGACAATTACTCAGTATAGTCGTGTTTGAATTTTGGATGTGCGTCATATGGTAAACATTTTCCAGCTATTAATGATTGTATCAACCACTCAATGGAAACAATGGGGATCTTTTTTCTCTTTGCAGCTTGAATGATATCTTGAGGGCAAACTGAGTTTGTGATGAAAAGATCAACATAAGCAGAAGCTCCTACATAAAATAAAATAATTAGAATGTATTTAAATGATTTTTCATGACAACCAAAAAAATCTTGATTTTTCTATGACAAATTTAAATTTGCAATGAAAAGGTTAGTATAAACAACATGTAAAAAATAGAATATGAATAGTAGTAATATCAAATAAGGCATATTTTAATTGGTAACATTAATACATTGATAATTCTAACATATTATCAATGTAATTAAAAAAATTATGTCTTTCACTCATTCTTAGGTGCTTGAAAAATAATCCTATCATTCAGAAGAATTACTGCTTTTCCCAAGTATTTCAGATTAGCTAGTTTGATATTGTATTTTGTTGTATAACTAAATAAGACTATAATATTAAAATGGGATCTCTTAATATATTATAAACTCAAAGATATGACAGTCCAATGGCTGTCATGCCTCTAGATGTGAGGGCTAAGTCCTATAGTGCCCAAATCTATTTTCATGATTGAGAGCATATGTTCCTGTTAGGTTGTCAACTTAATGCAAAATTCCCAGTGTTTAGTTCCCAAGCATGCTTGGTACTCAAGTTATCTACCCACAGAAGGATCTAAAGCTGAGTAACTCACCTTTTGGTAAAATCTCAGACCCGTGTAATGAGGGCTCAAAGTGTTTATTTATTTATTGTAATAGTAATAAATATTGGAATGAACAAAATCAAGAAATATTGTATTAAAAAATGAAATATTACATTGTAATGTTCTTATTATTAATCTATGGTATTTGTTTACCTGATTTAGATGATGGAAGTGCTTTTTGTACAAATTCAGCTTTGGCAGCTAATAATACAGGTGCCCAGCTATCAGCAAATTGTCTGCCAGGTGCAGAAATGAGAGAAATCTTCAATCCTTTTAAAATATCTGTTTTACCATGCCTGGAAGATTAAGTTTCATTGCAAAGTTATTAATAAATTTAATTAATACAAAAAATATGATTCTTCTGAAATCATTTTTATTTTAAATTTTATGAATACAATAATATCTAAGCTAATGATGGAACCAAAATAAATAAATAAATAATATATATATTAACATTATCGAAACAAAGGAATAGAAAGAAATAATCATAGAAAAAATAAATTTTTAGATGTAATAAGAACAATATACTATTTATAACTGTTTGAACTAGATCCATTGGGGAGAAAAATAAATGAAAACTATGATAAAATAAAATAACATGAATTGATCTTATTCATAGTGTTGCATACATTTTGAATTCATAAGTGTAATTATTTAAGCAGACAAAATCCAGTTTAAAATTACAAATGGGGGAAAAAAAACAGAAATAAAGCTGTAATTTACAATTTTGTTTTAAAATTATCCAAGTATTCAAAGCATATCAAAAACTTAGTAAAACATACATTTTTTTTCAAATTACATAAAATTAAAAAATTGTAATAAATCTTTAGCATTAAAAAATGTTATTTTAAATAAGTCAGATACACTAAAGTATTATACACAATCAATAACACAAAATGCATTAATTATTATAAAATACACCCATTAAACATTTACATGATTTAAATTATTTTAATGTTTTCTTCAATAGGAATGTTCAGAAGTAAATTTATTTGAAAGAAATGAAATAACTGGGGAATGTTATTAAATGTACAAATTAAAATTCTATAAGTTTTCTCTTTCTATAAGAAAGACACAAAAATAATTCCGATCCTATTCCCTTAATTTTTTTTACTAGCTATCCATATTTACTTATAAAGTGGATGAAATAATTTTTTCACTAAATTTCTTAGACAAGCAATAAAAAGTTATTACAATAAATGAATTGTAATTTGATATCTAACAATGGAATCAACTATTAACTTTATTATTAAATTCATATCAAATTGAATATTTATAAAGAAATAAGATATTATCTTAATATTTGAATATGAATGAAATAATTGTTTTTTCTTATGACATTATTATAAGTAATATACATTTAATAACTTAAATATACATTTCATTAATATTATATTTTATATTAATTTAAATACATATTTTATTTTAAATTTTAATTTAAGCCAAAAGCATTCCTATTTATTATGTTTTAAAAATGTCTAATTCTTATATTATCTCATAAAAAAATGGAGGAATATTTTATTTTGTACCTGCATTATTGATCAAATGACATTTTTAACAAAAGATGATATTAATAATAAAATTAAAATTGATGTATACAGATCTCATAATGCACACGTTTTATTTTAAACAAAATTTATTGTTTCTAACTTTTGCAAATTATAATTACTAACATCAAATTTCTGCATCTCAACTGATTTTTAATTTGACAATGACTAACTGTAAGTATAAAATTATATAGAGCAATTTTAATATGCTTTTATCATATATAATTTATTATTCATCAATAATAATATGAATTGTACACGTAATTTTATTTTCCAGTTAAAGGTAAAAAAATAAAGGGATATAAAAAACATAAAACAATTCTTAAGAAGTTGGAAAAAATATTATGAAACATTACAAAACTTATAACAGCCAAATTATATATAAGCTAGCAAGAAAAATGCATGTAAATTAATTAAAACTTGCAAGCAATAATCTCAACTGTATTGATGAAATTAATTATTATTATAAAAAAGCAAAGTACTGAAGAATTAAGGTATTTTTTTTACCATTCAATCACTTCATTTGTAATTAATGATAATCCAGCAGGAAGAATATAATTTTTGATATTAAGAATTTCTCCCTAAAAATAAAAAATAGTCAAGAATAAAGATTTGGAAATTACATTGCTAGATTAGAAAAAAAGCAACAACTAACTAATTCTTATAAAGAAAATGAATAATATGATGCATAAGTTTTAAATCTATTCTTTCCAACAGTTTTATGTTTTCCTTCAAACTAACCTGATCATTCTATATAATTTGTAACAGTTGTTTAATCTTTCCCATTTTAGGTATCACTTTTATTATTTGAGCATTAAAGTACCAAAATTAAATAGGGTTTATAATTAGAATGTGTAGTTAAAATATAAATAAGAAAAAATAAAATAATTATAATTGTTTATTATTTTAGATAAAATCTATGCACAACTTATAAACAAAAGATTTATCATTTCAATAATTGAATAATTTTTCTGTAATCCTTACATAACTGTAATTCATATAAGAAATGAAAATTCATATATATACATAAAAGATTATTAATCGTTGCTTCCACTGAAAATATGCTGAAATCCATATTCTAAAGAAAACAATTTTTGACATTAAACAGTCCAGATGGAGTATCATGTACAAACTATCTCAGACATGGTGAAGACATGAAATATTAATTCAACCCAGAATGATACAACCTTTTACATATTCATGTAGAAATATTCATGCTGTTGGTATCAAATTTTTCAAATCAATATTTTAATGTTTGTTTAAAGCTAAAACTTATGATTTAAATTTTAGTTCTGTGCACTTTAAAAATATAATTATAAGCGTTCTTCTTTCTTATCCAACTAACTTTTAATAATCTGCTGAAGTATGAAATATACAGTGTCAAAATAAGTAATCTAAATATGTATTCAATTCCAAAATGATTTAACTGGCTATTTGTATGATTTTGGGGAAAAAAATTACTATTATTATCACAATGTTCTTGTTGGACTCCTTATTTACCACCTAAACTGGAGACAATTGTGATGGGAATAAGTTCTGTTGTTTGTTGAATCTTGTTTTACATTAGTCCAGACCACAAGGCATGTGTTGGTCTTATGAACACTGGCAGAAGCATTTGACGTTCATTGCTTAGTTCCAACCATAAAACATTGAGGATTTTCGATGATGGTGTGGGGTTCAATAATATCTTCCCGTAGATGGCGGCATGTCATCTTGAGGGAAAGAATCACAGATGATCATTATCAAACAATGCTAGTAGTTCATTTTCATCTGCTTCCAACTATCTTTCCAGGAGAACTTTTTGTGTTGAAAGACAATAATACTCCTGCTCACACGTCTTGCTGGCTGCCTTCAAACAATGATTTCATGAGCATGATGAAGTGGAACCTGGTGTCTTCAGTCCCTGACTTCAACATCAGTAAGCCTTTATGGATTTTTAGAGAACAAAGACTATGCTCAGTTTCTCCCTTCACACAAAGTGTCTGAACTCAAGACAGCCCTGCAAAAGGAATGGCTGCAAATTCCAAATGAACTTGGTTTAAGGCTTTTATTTATCAATCTTACATCGAATGTAAGCAGTCATTCAGGACAAATCCCTTACTAACTTATTAACATTTTTTATTTCTTCACAAGTGTTCATATCATTTTTTCTGTATATGGAACAGAATATATAATGAATAAATAAAAACAAATAATAGAAGTATCAGAAGATTGATTTTGAAGAAACTATACTTTATGTACATTAAAATCACAAAAATTTTGATTTAATTTATTGGAAATAAGTTATATACTGAAATATGTCTACTCTGAAAATATAGAAATATCAAAAATATCTACTTCAAAATACTCTTTCTCTTTTTAAACAAAATGTAACATTACAATTGCTTATTTTTATACAGCAATTTTTTATTTTTATTTCATCAATTAAGCAAAAATTTTACTTAGATTTACCACTAATAGCAAATGATTGAGGGAGTACAATAAAAAAAATTCTTACCGTTGTACAGCAATCTTTAACCCAGTGATGTTTAATGCAAGGTATACCTGCTGCCATACACTGTATGTATTTCATAGTCCTGAGATACATATTTGCTAATAGATAAATATGTTTCTTTGTACATTTCTGAAAAACATAAAAAAGAACTATTTGTTGCTAAATCCTATAAAATAAGTTTGCCAAATGTATCATAGCAGCAAGTCATACAATAAATTAAAAATTTACTTACTTTAACATCATCAAATTTATCAAGTATTGTACCTCCTCTGCTAGCAATATAGAGCATAAGCTCTTCCTTAACAAATGGCACAACTACTTCATCTATAATGAATAAAGATGTGTTTAGAATGAAATAAAACATCTAGTTGATAATTTTATTAGATTTCATTTAACAAAAATATAAATGCTGTGAAAAATTTAAATTATTATAGTATTTATTTTATTGCTAATGTTTCTATATGTCGATTAACTTTCTTTTGAGATTATTGTCTCTCATTATTATGTCTTTTTTAGTCTATTTGCAACAAGATAAATATAAAATTTGCCTATTATTTTTTTAAAAATTTTGGGTTCATCTTCGCAAAAAAATTGCATAAACTGCCCTTACAGTTTTGCAGATAGAATACAATAGATAACAAAAATAATAGGTAGATTTTCAAGGAAAAAAAAAAAAAAAGATAATTTTTAATAAATAAGATTAATAATAGGCATTTTGAAACTAAAGTTAAGATTAATAATACAAAGATTCAGTTAAAAAATAAAATAACTATAATAATAAGAACTATAAAATGCACAATACAAATTATAAAAAGCTTCTTCACAACAACAAACTAGTTTAAAAACCAATTCAATAAAAATGTTATATTGATATTTTAACTAAGCATTTCTTAAACTTTGCAATTGAGTTCACAATTGCAATTGAGGTCATAAAACATGCAGCAAAGAGATTTTTTTTTTTTTTTTTGAAAATATTGATATTTCATTAGCTTACTCCTAATAAAAGAATTTCAAACGATTTCTGAAATTGCCATAACTTTTCAACATTTTCTAAAACAAGTTAGTGGAATAAAACATTTTCATTTTTAATCACCATAAAATCCATGTATAGATCAAATTAAAATAATCATTATGCCCTATTATGTCAACTTTTTGCCAAGATGATAGTATAATTAAAAATAAATAGGCATCTTTCCCATCAATAATTAACAATTGCATAGTTAAAAGTAAATTGGTTTCCACAGAAGTGATCTTCCAAATGGCTACACTTAATGGACATACTATAGTCAATGTTTGAATTTACCAAATTTGTTGAATTTATTATTATCTCTTTATTGCAGATTTAACTATTTGTTACTTATTTAAATTTTTATATCGTTACATGCATTAAAATTAGTAAGATTTAAAACTGCAATAGTGCAAATGAAAAACACATGTGTGTGTTGGATTTAACCCTTTAACGTCAGGTGTGCCGAATTCGGCACACTTGACATTAAAGGAATCCAGAATCATTTTGCCTCAGTAGCTAAGTGAGTTATTCCACAATAGCTCATTGTGATGTTTTCAGCAGATTCGTATCTGCCAGCAGCAGTAAGTGTTGTTTTTACATAAAGGGAAAAAAATTTGTTGACCTAGGGTTAAACAACGATTATGAGATTTTGTAAATATTCTGGAATACCCACATCAAAAAGCTTTAAAAATCCTAACTTAAATGGAGTAAAATTTAATATCATTTAATTTTGAATTATGCGAATGAGAAACAATAAATTAGCTATGGATAAATATTTTATTGTTTAAAAGGAAAATAGAAAGTTAACACATTTAGATAGCATTTAATTTTTAAAGATAATGTCAAGTTATACATTTGTTGCACCTTTTTTGAAAAATAACAAACAAAAAATTTAAAACAGAAATTAGAATACAAGTTTAAGAAATTGATTTAAAATAAGAAGAACAAATAATTTACTTTTAAATACAAAATTTTATGCACCAGTATATTATTGATTCTAAAACTTGAAAATAGTTAAAACAAAATGATTCTCCAATTCTAAAATAATACCAAAGCATACAGTGTTTCAATTTTGCAGAACAAATTTAAAGACTAATAAAAATTGATTATAAAGCAAATATACTTCTGGTATAAAGGGAATAACATTATTTCATTTATTTTATTCCAAAATATATAAAGACCTGGTTCAAGTAGATTTAAAATAAGAAAAGATATTTGTAATAATGTCTGTGATTGTTGATACGTAATGTGAACATAATTAGTGCAGAAATAAAAAATAATAAAAATATCTCATATTGATTGTGAAATTACAAATATATATATATATATATATATATATATATAATGAATATTTGACTTTAATTGTATTTTTTTATTAATGTTTGTTTAATTTAAAAGATAAAAATCATAAGGAACATCACATTAGAACAGAAAACTTGTGATTTTGTTATTTACAGTATGGAAAATTATTCTAAAAATTATTTTTAAAAATAACATATTAATAGATGCATAACTTAAAAAGATTGTAACCAAAGACAATAATGATAACAATAAACAGTTAATGTTTGAAATGATGAATTGAAACATCAAATGATATTTAATTTCAAACTTGAAAGAAATAGTAACATTTGTAGTATCAGGATTTGATAAGACATAATGTTTGACCCCATTAGAATAAAAATAGAGTTTGTATCTAATTATAATACCAAATTTTATTGTATGTTTTCGTAATATGGTGTGATCAAACCAAAAATAATACATTTTAAATGCACAAAACTGTTTTTATATAAAGCAGATAAAAACACTCACTAATTATAATTAGCATAAACTATTAAATAAAAACATTGAGATAATATGCATTAAATTTGATATGAATAGTAAATATTAAAGAGTAACAAAAACCTTCTGTGATAGGCTCTGAATCACTGGTTTCTGCAACTGGTTTAGGAACAGGTTTCCTATCAGCATTCGTAAGTAAAAAAGCATAGTCTTTGAAAAGTTTTGGATTTTTCTCTGAAAGACAAAACAAATCTTTAGATAAAATTCATCTTATGAAAACTGTAACATAAATAATAAAACACAAGATAAAAGAAAGTAAATTTAAAAAAAAAAAAAAAATGAAATCCCTTTTCATTCTGATTTTAGCAGTTGATGTTATACTTATTATACTATAAATAACATTCCTGAATTCAGTTTTTTAAATTTGATATTGAAACAATCAATGAATTAATTATGCAAAACATTCAAAAATAAATAAATAAATACTTTTTGAAACTTTAGTTTATCAGATTTCATTCAAATCTATGACTTGAAGAATAATACTTATAATTAATCACATATTCAAAATTATACCTAATTAACTTTTAGATTGCTCAGTTACAGATTAACATTTTTCTAAGGAAGTGTAGACATATTTCTTCATGGTCTATTGAAACCATGAAACATAGCAAAACATGTAAGATTTTATAAACACACATTAGACCTTTAAAACTATAAGCAATAAAACACAAATCAATATCTAGTAACATTTTTTACTTAAATTGCTCTAAATAATGCAATTTAGTTTTTTCAATTGTTTTAAATTTTCATTTTACTTTTCCATTGCACACTGCTGATACTGAATTAAACAAATATCCTTGTTAAATGAACATTTCTCAATGCATAAACATTTTTTGAATGAATGTACTTTTCAATATTACTATCATATATAATTAATTTCATTAACCAATAACTATAAGTCATTTTGGCAAATATTGGTAAGTAACATTTTTCCACTTTTGTCTACATAAACTAGTCTTTTTGATTAAGAAGAATGCATTTGTTTATAATTACACAAATTCATACACAAATAAATTAATAAATATCATTTATACCTTTTAAGTTAACATCATATAAAATCATTAATATAAAAATCATGCATTTTACACCTTATTTTTCAATTTTTGAGAATTTATAGGCAATTTAAATGACTTGTAAATCTAATATAAATGTAATAATAAGAAATTCTTTAAGACATGCATCAAAAGACTTTATGTATCAAAAAACTTTATTTTAGACATGTGATTATTTCATAGCTACAAGAATCATAATATATCATACTTGCTAAAATTTTGGCTTTTTCAGCAGCACTAATTGCTGCTTTTCTTTTCCTAGTTGCCCTCTTACCAGACTCCAAACTTTCCTCTTCATTTATATTATTATTTGATGATTTGGAGTCTTTGGGCACTTCTGCAGTTTCACCACTAGAATCTGCTGAAGTATCAACATGAGAATCGACTTTAGCAGTTCTACGTGAAATCCTTGCTGATTTTTTTGCAGGAGGTGCTTGGTTTGGAGACTGAAGAGATTTCCTTTTTCTTTTACCATCAATTATATTATCTATAAAATTAGAAAAAATAATCAAAATAAGCATTGATTAATATTACAAATATATTTCCATGTGAAAGCATTTCAATTTCATAGAATTCATATATCAATTAAAATTTGTTCATTTAATTTTTAAAGAATGCTCAATTATTATAGTTCAAATCATTATGCCTTTTATTTTCAAATATAAAAAATAGCCTGGAAAAAAATTTTTAAGCAAAATTATTTATATTTTATTATAAGCATTTATTTACAAATTTAGTTTGAAATAATTTTTTAAAATTCTTAATTTTTATGTCTAAAAGTTATGTAAAAAGTAGCTGTTTCATTAGTTTTGCTAAAATAATGTTTAAATGTAAAGAAGATTAATGAACAAAATTGTATTTAGAAGTCTTCAAAACATAAAATTCTTTAATTACATTCAAGGAGAGTAGCATTATTAGAGGCAAAGCATAATCTATGGTACTTTAAATTCAAAATTTTAGGGAAACAAATAAATAACAGCTTTTTCGATTACTTCAAAGTTTCATTCCAAATTATCCCATAATTGAGGCAAAGATCTATTTTATAATTAGATATTTTGTACATATGCAAGCATAAATTTAATTTTGCCTCAATAAAGTCGTTTGCATCACCAGTTTAAAAAAAATCTTATAAATTTTTCCAAAAAACATTGAACACAATTATTCAATTTGCCATTGATAGGTAATCTTTATGAGGTACTCAATGGTTACAATATATTTATAATTAATTAATTAATTTTAATTTTTAAATGAAAGGACATAATTAATTAATTATTCCATATTATAATTAACTTTGGAACATTTTATTTGACACATAGGCAAAATCTTAACATTAATAGAAAATGTTTCAGATACAGTAATAACTTATATTTACCAAGATTAATTGTCATTGTGGCAGGTGTTGTAGGTGGCAAAGAACTGATAATCAGTTTGGCTTGATCTGTTGATAGTGTTACATCTGATCTAGAAAATCTTTATTAAGACACAAAAAAATGTATTACATATTTGCAAAAAAAATATAAGAATATTTTATTTAGTTTATTACATAAACAGATGTGTTTTACAATTAGGTAACTATACTATTTCATATAAAAAAAACAAAAACTACAAATGTGAAAAATTCAGCAAGAAACAAGTTAAAAAAAATATTAAAATTATAAACAAACAAACCGTTTTGTGATACCACTGTCAAGCTCTATTTCATAACCAACTTTATTGCCTTCTCTAAAATGCCCACATATTATTCCTGGGTCAAAGTAATTATCATTATTTTGCACAAGAACACTAGTTCCAGGCTGCATGACTGATATTTTTATAAGGCCTTCCTGATTTATTGTTTTCACATTCCCATCATCAAAACGAATTGACCACCTATATGAAAAATAAATAGAAATTTTATATAAATTACTAAAACTTATATTTTGCATGTTAAATCATTGTGAAAAAAATTATTCAACACAGAAATTAAAACATTAAATATATTGACACATTACATAAGAAACAAAAATCATTAATTTAAATTTTACATTTAAAAGAAGTTTTCATACTATGAACAACAAATCTGAAAAACTATTTAGATTTTACTGATAGAAATCACTAAAATTCACAATTAGTTGAATTTAAAAAAAAAAAAATAATAATAAAATAAAATTAAAAAAATCATATTTTATTTATTTATTTATTTTTTGAGAGAAAGATTTTTACATTAAACAAAAGCTCTTTCTTAAAATACTAAAATTATAATTATTTAAAATTAAATAATTGTTTTTTTATTGTCATAAAAGTATATAATAACTTTTAAGGTATAATTTTACAACATGCTTCTCATAATTATATACCAATGTACAGTTATTAAGGAATATAACATTTTAAAATAGTGAAGGTGAAATCCTAAATTAGTTAATTTATAAATATAATATGATGTCATTCTTTAACCAAATAATAATAAATATAGAGGCATTTTCTTCTGGAAGAAAATCAGCATTTAAGATTCAATAGTGAAACTAATAACAGACCTGCCTTCCGATTCTTGACTTTGAACAATTCCAGGATAATAAAATCCATCACTCCAGCGAGCCATTACTCGAACACCTATTAATAAATTAAATAATGTAAAAAACTTATTTCTTTTAAAGATATATATTACTTATTTCTTTTAAAAGACAGTTATGCAATCAAAGGTAATTTACAATAATAATGTGCTTTTTCTAAAGGAATAATTTTTAGACACATGACCATTATTTGCGAAAAAAATATTTAATAATTAGTGATGCTTTCAATAAAATTTTTTGCACACAAATTTTTAAAATGTGTAAATAATAGTATATTACACTTTTAGTAAAATACTTGTTTACATATTTATGGGAACGAATCATTTATTGCTCATGTCGATTTGAAATGATCACAAAGTAGTAATGATAATACAAAAAAATTAACATTAAGGGGAAGAAATTAAAATACAAAATTCTAAAAAATTATCGAAATTAAAAAAAAAAAAAAAAAAAAAAAAATCAAATGTATATAATTACAATTCATTTTTCTTTTAAAGAACTCTACCAAGGATCATTCTAGAAGGTGTTTGTGGGGGCAAACTACTCTGCTTGCTCTTTGATGAACTTTTGTATTGTTCGTCATGCACATTATATTCTATCCCTGGCAAAAAATAGATAATCTTTAGATTCCAAAAATCTTATTTAATCTCTTTAAAAATATTCATTTCTATAACATAATCTATTCAGCGGCACAGTAAGAAAAATATTTGTTACATTAACACTAGAATTATTATCTTAAAATACTTTTTGACTTCATAATGTGCTTTTATTTGAAAACAAAATACCAGACACTATTAGTGACATTGCTATTAAAGACTTTTTTTGCAAGTTCAGTTGTTAAATATAATTGTAATAAAAATCATAACAACAGAAGTGAAGATGTTTATATTTTAATCCTAATTAAAGCATACTGGTAGAAAAATGATTGTGAATAAAAAGTGAACAAGTGCAAAAAATACGGTGCATTTTTTCATGTTTCAAGTTTTAATTGGTAATATATGAATGATTTTAGTTGCTACCAAAAATGTTATTCATAAAAAAATTAAAATTCACAGTTATTTTTTTCCATACTCAAACTCAACAATATTTTTTAAAGTTATTATAGATAAAGAGAATCAAATTTGAGTTTTAGTTTATGTATATAATAGGTATATATAAATTTTTATAAATAATTACTGATCGGAGTTTTAAAATTCTTACTGCTTTTGAATTAACCACCAAAATATTGATAGTTGAAAGTCAGAAAAGTTGATAATTTTATAAAAATTTGCAAGCTATATATATTGACTTAGCTTTTAAAATAAGCAATTCTAATTAAAAAGATATTTGTAAAAATAATATTGGATTTCCATCATTAAAAAAGAAATTTAAATTCACATAATTTTTATTCCTTTTATGACATTCAATTTGAAGAATGAATTTTAACTTTTACACAACAGTTTTTATTAAATATTTACCACAGAACAAAATTCCAAGACATAAAAATCCAAAGATAAGGATGGATTGCATACTCAAACATTCATATTCATTTATAAATTTTTAATAGGGTATACTTATTTAAAACAACCATTTATTAATCTATATTGATTGTTAAATAGTCATAGATAGAATCCCACTAAATTGAGAACAAGTAGAAATATATTTTAAAAACAAATTTAAAGTCAAATAATAGTCACTATTTTAATAATTTCAAAATTATAAATTACAATAATAAGAAATGCATTAAATGATAATTATTTAATTCTCTTCCTAAAGCTTTTCATATGCTATTTAAAAAAAGAAAACATTTTGTTAGCAAAGGAAGTTACTAAATATCAATATCCTGAGGAAACAACTGCAATATTATTTTAGTTAAGAAAAATTGTAATACAACATAGGAAAATATTTCTTATTATAAATAGAAATATTTAGAAAATATTTATCTGACTTGCAAAATAAAAAAAAATCAGCAAGTTTATGTATTTGCATTCATGTCCTTGAATATAAAGTCAAGAAAATACTGAAGTCATTAGTAGAAACGTTGCAATATTTAATTTTTTTTTTTACCTATATCTAGTTTTGTTACTGCAATATATTTTATCTTAGCTAATGTCTTATCTTGCTAGATTTATGAGAAAAGGAAAGTAAAATTTTGAAACACTAAAATCATTAGTAAAGCAATCATTTTACTATTTGTTTCATCAATTATTGGAATGGATTTCATATATTTTTATTTATTCTAGTTCAAAGATTACAAGATTACAAAAATTAACGAATCCTGATATATACACAGGCACTAAAGAAAATAGAAAAGTCAATAGTTGCAAAGTGACAACTAATTGTGACAACTCAGGTTTTCCTAGAATTTTTTTTTTTACTGAATGTATCTTTCTTAATCCTTTTATTCAGGTTTCCAGAAGCATACAAAACCTGTTGAGTTTTTGTTAATGCTAAATTTTTTAAAATTAATTAACAGTCATTGCCAAATAATTGGAGGTACCATGACAATAATCAGTCTATCATTCCTTCAGTGGGCCAATAAAACTGAGGACCAAGCATGCTGGAGAACTAAACATTGAGAGTTTTGTGTTAGGCTGACCATCTAACAAGGATATATGCTACGCACCACAGGCCTTAGTCCCTATATCAGTTGTTGTGCCACAGAATTTAATATAGTATGCAAATGACTTTTCAATATGCATGGAAATGTCATAAATTAAATGTGAACAGGATTTTTGAAGTCAATCAATATTGTCAAAAAACATGAAATTGTATATGCTGGTAAGTAGTGTGAATTTTGACAACTTTAAATTTGGTTTATATTATTGTAAGAAAATATATATCTAAAGCTTTGTCATATGCACTATGAGAAAATATTTAAAATATTAGAACAATGAATGCTTATTTATGATTATAAGAGTATTTTTTTGAAAAAATAATACAAAACAAAATGTAAAATCTGTCTTATCTTTTGCAAAATTCCAATTTGAAATAAGTACATTAGTTGCACATTTATAAAAAAATATATTATCCATTAACAAAATAAAATGAAAATATTATTAAAAAGAATCTATTGACAAAATAAAATTAAAATTAGCCATATTATAATTATATAGCAGGTTATTTTGTTTGATAATTACATAAATGCATATGGAAAAATTTACTAAGAAGCCAAAAATCTATTTTTATTCAGAATTTTAATTTACAGTATTTTATATTTGCCTGTATATAATTTGCAGCAGAATAGAAACAATGACTATTTTTTCGCCGAACAGTCGAAAATATACACTAATAATATGGTTGCCCACCTCATCGCATAGTGCAATAAATTGAGATGAAAGCAGCAGATTAATCAAAAGTGATAATTTAGAGAAGAGATTCTAGTAAAATTTATTGAGTTTCAGTTATTAATAATTTTTAAAATGAAGTTAAACATATTCATAAAATACAATTCTTTTGATAATAATTAAATGAAAGAAATGGGTTGTTTTTGAGCTGTGCATTGGATAGATTTTTTCTTTTGTACTGAACATGCCTTGTTTTTCACCTTACATTAAGACATTTGTTACCATTTTTTTTTAGCTTTCAGTTTAAAATCTTTTGTACAACTTATATGACAATACATGAACTTGACTATTTTCAGAATGAAAAATTTAGGTTAAGATAAAATGACAATACCCAATAGCAACTGTAATATTTCCAAGGAACATATTTCATTCTTGAATATAATTGGGCGAAACTGACTAAAGTTAAAATAAGTCAGCTGAATCATGACATCATCAGTTATTTATTTTATAATATATAAATGACATTTCTTTTAAAACTTTATTAAAGTTTTAAACTTTTCTTTTCTGATGGAGAATTGTTTTCTTATATCAGATTGTCTCTTTAGCATATAATACACACAACAAAATTTAAAACTTTCTTAACACATAATCAGCGGATTATATGCAGGAAAATACAGTATATAATATGATATTAATAAAAATACCTTAAACGAAAAATAAACCTCTGAAAGATAATATTTTTTTATAAAATATAATCTAACTATAATTATTATCAATAAAACTGATTATTAGTAAAAACTTGAAATGAATGTTAATTTAAAAATATAAAAAACATAGATCGAAAAATACCTGGAATAATAGGTCCAACAGGTGAATCATCTTCATTTTCAGGAATTTCAATTTCTTGAAAATCAGACCTAAAAAAAGTCAAATTTTAATGCTAAAAGTGTTTTTAGTAATAAGAAATATCATTCAATAAATTTACAGTCTCCAATCAAATATCTAAGCTTACATAATTATGGTTCTAATTGTCTAAATTAAAAGAATTTTTTTTTGTTTGAAATTATATTCTGCAGAATACTAGTTAATATTGAATTAGAAATATTTAACAGATTCAATTATTTTTAGTATCAGTAGTTCAAATATATAATTGGAAATATAAAGAGCTAAAATATGATTACATTATATTTTTATATTATACTAAGATAAAAAATGTTTTTTTTGTAAATTTTTAATTTATTTAGAAGTGAAGATGTTTTATTTTTCATGAGAATGGAAAAGGCGATAAAAACCATTACAGAATTTTAACATTCCAAAGTGTGCTGCAAACGATAAACAGAAAATTTTAAATTACCGAGTCCCTGTGTGATAAAAGACACCAATGAATGGACATAAAATGAAAGAATATTAAATGAAAATAAAAAGAAATAAAATTTAAATAATATTTAAGGTGTGATGCTCATTATCATTTAGGATTGTTTTTAGCCAAATTTATGTAATAAAAATCTTATGGGAAAGATGTTTTTTTATGCTTTATTAAAAGCAACTGCAGAAGTGTAAAAGATACAAATTACATGCTAATATCAGTAACACCATATTAGATTATTTTGATAGTGATACTTTTAACAGCAGAGGCTGTGGAAATGAAGTAGTACTTTCTATTTAAATCAAATTCTAATATATTGGATACCATTAAAATTTAAAAATTCATGATAGTATTACTACTTGAAAGTAGTTATTTATTATAAAATACATTGAAAATAATAAATGAATAATTTTTATGCTAAAATCCAGTTCCATTAACATTTTAAAAATTAAAATGTAATTTAAGTAGTCATATACATTTATTCACCATAGATGTTATTCTATATCTACCCCACTGAGCAATATTTTACAAATTAGCCAAATTTCAAATAAAATTTCCAAATAATTTTTTTCTGATATAAGGATATTCTAAAGTGGTGATACAGAGATAATGTAAAATTGTTTGATAATTTCTTTTGTGTATCATACTCACAGAAACAAATTTAATTAGAAGAATTTGGAAAAATTAGATTTCATTAGACTTAGATTTTGTTTTATAGTAACTTTTTGCTCATAGAAGACTAATGACTTAGTTAACAATAGATTTCAAATTATTAAAAACATCCATACATAAAGTAACAAAGTTAAATGCACACACTATTAAGATGAAGGTCAGAGCACTAACTATCAGTACAACAAAGATTATTAGAAAAGTTTGAAAAAATGATTAAGACTTTGCAAACAGACAAGCACTGTTACTAAGTGTAAGGACATGTAATAAACAAAGGTGCTGGTTCTAACCCTTTAGGAAAACATAAAACAGGAATAAATATTTTCTTATAAGAAACAAAAATTAAAATATTATCCCTTATTTTGTTTATATTTTTAATTTTTATTATCATTTTGATCATTTTTATATGATCACAAAATATTTGTCTTTCTAATATTATCACTTGGGACAGTGGTGCCTTGGTTGTGTGGGAAGAGTGTCATTTTCATTACCAGAAAAGGTAGCACAAGTTCTATTCTGACCAAATAAAGATCAGTCTACTTATGGCAGATGAGGCATGTAAAATAGAACATGATTGCAATATTCTCAATGGGAAATGATATCTCTAGAGGTCGTAAGCCAAGTTCTAGAGGTCTTCTGTTTGGTACTTAATTCTAAATTACAAAGACTCAACCTTCTTAAGAGCAACAAAGGCACATCTATTGTCATGTAATGGTACTCCACTGTAATGTTGCCAAAAATTCTACCCTTATTGTGATGAAGATCTTTGGATGAAGCAGGGGTCTAATTTTCCAATTGAACAGTGATTAAATATTTTTTGATAGCTGTTATTGTCATAAAGTATGTATATATATATATATATATATATATATATATATATATATATATATATAAACTTTTTAATTAAAAAATAACAATTTGAAAATCAAATGTTTTCTCTGCATTAAATATTACTTGTGAATGTAAAAAGAACTTTTGATTATATATTTATGATTTTAACAACCTATATCTGTTTTATGTAACAATTTTTAAATGCCTTTAGTTCTGGGAGACTAAAATTTCATGTTTCAATTTATCTGTGGAATATTTTATATTATAGCAGTTTAAAATATAAAACTAACCAATACTTCTTGTCATATAATGGAAAGAAAGTATTTGACAAGCCTAGGTATTTAATTAAATATTGAGCTTAGTTTTGAATGAATGATGTGAACTCATATGTTGAAAAAATATTGTTTTACTTCTTGAAGAAAGACTGGTGAAGAGCTGCTGAGTTCAGAGGAAATAAAAACAGGAAATTAAAGAATTGTTGTTACTGGAATTAAGTATTTGTTGTTTTTATATTTTACTCATCGAAAACCAAGAAAATGTTTCATTAGTTAAGTCTTAAAAACATTCTTTATATTTGTGATTTTCTTATTTTATTTATTCAAAAAATAAGTAGTAATTTATTTTAAAATAGAGTACACCAAATTTTTATGAGCAATTTGTAACTGGTCAAATGGTTAATCTATTATCACACAGATCGGATTTAATATTTTGTTCTAAGCAGAAAAAAAAAAAAAATTCAAAGGTAACTTTGAACATTTTTCTGAAAAACTATTTTGCTCAGTTCTTATAAAAATTTTCTCTTAACTTTTTTCTGTTTTCCTTTTTCTAAAATGTTTGAGGGAAAAGGGGGGGGGGAGACTGCAGTGGTATTAGAATTTTTTGAAGAAGAAAGAGAACTTGTGAAATCATAACATTAAAATTATTCAATTACTTAAAAAATCAGACAATAAAGTTAATAATGGCATATTATGTATGACTCAAATTGCTGTAATTTAAATTACCATAGAGTCTAATCATCAGAAATAGCAAGGGAATATTTTGATCTAGAAATTAAATTCCAATTTATATGAACTGGCTGAAGCATCTAAATAAATTATAATTATTTTTACAATTGACTGCAATAAATAAGAATGCATATGCCAGCCTTTGATTATCGTGGTTTATAGCCAAGTCCAATATTATTAGCATATTTTCATGCTTTAGTAAAAAATTGTATTGGATATTATAAAAACATATATATATATATATATATATATATATATATATATATATATATATATATATATATATATATATATATATATATATATATATATATATATATATATATAATTTTAAATAAAAGATGAAATACACAAAGTATTTGTATTTTTCTGTTTATCTAATGGTACCCCTAAACTGATGCCAGATACCAATTTGTATGAGACACCCTAATTTAGAAAATAGTGAAATGTATGTATGGTGAAGAAAATTTTTTGTCCTGCAACAAATATAACAGTCAAAGATTAACATATTTTCATTTTGGAGAACTATGGCCCAAATATTTTTGTTTGTAATCTATGCAGCAAATGTTTTTTCCTTTTGCTAAGACTGGAAAGTCATACCTGTATATGTAAAAATTGCAATTTTCAAGTAAAATTTTGTGGAACATACAAAGTTAATTCATGGTAAGTCACAAATTTATATACATTAAAAGCAAAACTGATACTCCAAGAAATAAAATCATTGTCATATCACTTAAAAATCATTAATATTAAAATTTTTTTATCATAAATCTGAGTAAAAATAAAGACAAGAATGTTTACTTAGGAGGTTCTTTGGAAGATTGTTTAACATCAATTTTTCTTCTTCCTCTAGTTCCTTTTCTTGGTTTTACTTCATCAGTTGTTAAGCATCCTGCATCACTTTCCTTATCTGTTGTAGGATCTTCTTTAACAAATCTTCCGCGTTTGCGCCGACCACCATTTTTATTGCCATCAGAAGTATCTGAACTTTTTGCAGCTCTTTTGCGACTAGCTGCTGTAGCTTTTCTCTTACCTTTAGTTAATTTAATAGGTGATATCACAGTTTCAACTGCTATTTCATCAGTGCTTTCATCCTCTTTTTTCTGGACAAAAAAGTTAGAGAAGTCATTTGGATGGTCAGAGTTTTGAGTAGACGTTTTTTGAGAATTTTCCTGTGACTGAACAGTAGTATCAAGTTGTATACCAGAAGAGTTTCCTGATTTGGCAGAAGATGAAGACCCACTGATATCTGCAATTTCCCCTGAATGCAATGATGCTGAGGTAGATGTTGTAGAAGTTGTTGTCAGAGAACCACTACCACTGCTGGAATGAGGAGAAGTTGCAAGATCATGCTTCTGAACACCAGTATAAAGAGGCTATAAAAATAAAATTGCACACAATTTTAAAAATAAATAAAATTTGAAAGTATATAAAAAATACTAATTTTTTAATTTGAAACTATTAAAAAAATTAAATATAAATGTTTATTTATTTATGAATTCATTAAATTGTGGAAGAATCTTACAAAATCTTGAGATACAATTTTAGATAAAGCCATTCTTTTCATAAAATATCATATTTAAGAAATACTATTACATTTATTAAATCATTTTATAAAAATAATAGTTTTTTTATTCTAATTGTCTGTAGACATATTGCATTATTTTAGTTGAGTAATTTTAATTTTAAATTAAATATAGTTTTTTTATTACTTTATAATAATAGCAAGTTACAATACTATTTGTATTTCCTCAAAATATGTATGAAGATTAAATTAAGGAAACACCAATATAATAAAGAAACTTATGTATAGAAAATCCTTTTCCATGCATAAAAATAAGAAAAGAAACAAATATGGGCTTTTGTACTTAAGCTTTAAAGCAACTAATGCAATTAGTAAAATAATTAACAAAGGATAATAATGTTTTAAAATTCTACTCCCATAGATAGGAATTATAATGCATTTATTGTGCATGATACACAAACAAATATTTATAACTTTTTCATTTTTCAAAGTTATGTATTTTTTTTAAGACAAGGTTTATTTTCTTTATTTATACTTTCTTGCTTATTAAAAGTGTAAAGTTTAAACTTTTTCTAAAGTTTTTTTTTCCAGTAGTATTAGTTTTTCAGCAAATTTCATTTTTAAAATCAAAATAAAAAACAGAAATTTGAATTAAACTTTTTTCTGTAAAACTAGCATAATATAAAATACTTAAATCTTATTTTGGTATTGAAAGCCATAATACACAGGCAGTCTAAAATTATCTTTATTATTATCTATAATTAGTTTTATTTTAATTCAATGCAATTCAGTTCTGTTCTAATTAAGAAATCATTACTTTTAAAGCAAGAATTTTGACTATAGATAAAGTGAAAAAATAGATGAATAATACCTTATGTATAAAGCTTTTACTTTATTCTTCATGCTAAAAAAAAAAGCGCTACCTCATATATTTATGAATTATTATGAATTATATAAATATAGGAATTTTTAAGATAAAAGCTGGATATAACAAACTGCAAAATATAGATAAAACTAAATATTTATCAATAAAAGCTAATAGTATAGATTTGACAGTCCAGCTAAGAAATAATTCTTTACTCCCTTAAAACACAATGCAACTTTTATGTAGCACAAGTTATGTTTAGCATCATTAGAAGAAATGATGCAGTTAATAACAAACAATACAAATTATTTAGTCTATCAATTTAAATATTAATGCATGACAACCACTATAATAGTGTTAGATGAAACACAACAGATTTAATAAAAATAATAGAGAATTCTACAGACAAAAAAAAAAAAAAAAAAAAAAAAAAAGTTTTACATTTTTAAATTAGTATATTAAAACATTATATATTTTCAGTGATGTGTTTATTTTTTAAATTTATTCATTAGTTTTAATTTATACATTTAATGAAAATAAGTTATGCAGTTAGCTTAATTTAAATAGAAAGTTTTTCAAATTAAGGCAAATTATTATAGTATCCATAACAGCACACATGAAAAGACCTTAAAAAAGGATAACATTAAATTTCATTTCATAAACAGTTATTAAGAAATATATAAAAATTTCCTTGAAAATAGATTTAAAATGATGAAGTTTTATTGGCACATTCGTTTACCTTTAGTAATTTTATAATTACATAGGAATTTTGTTCCAGTTTATTTTGTTTCCATATTAGTTTATTAAATTAAGAAAAAAGTTGCAAATAATGGAAATTGATAGATTATTTATTTCAGCATTTAAAATAAACTCAACTATTTTGTCAAAAAACTTAAATAATTATATATAAATGGCAATATATTCAAACAAACATATATCCATAAACTTCTACAAAATTTTAGTACCAGAAATACTATAAATTATAATATCACATTTATTCTTCAATTCTATAGGAATAACATTTAAATTACCTGGATAGTTTCTTCCAGATACACTTTGTTTTCTTTTATACAAAAAGTAAGAATCTTAGCTATTTTAAATTCTTCCTGAGATTTCATATTAAGTATGGTTTCAGAGTACTAAAATTAAAAGCATTTATAATCAAAATAAATACTGTAGGTATAAATATAATCAGTATAAAAAGTTGAAATATAAAATAACTACCTATCATTAAAATTACTATAAAAATAAGGCAACAAACTATAAACAAGATATTTAAATGACAGATGGTATGATATGCAAATGATTAGCTTTTTCATTGCATTCATGTAAAAATAGATGAGGTATTTAAATGTCAAAATTGTATTGTATATTTTTTATATGTAAATTGCATTTGAACATCGCCACTAGCAAAAAAGCTATTCTTGTGATACCTTGAGTAAAAAGTAAAAATACTTACTAGCATGTTCCTGAACTAGCTTACTAAGCATGCTTCAGGAAATTTAGTTAATGGGATTGTTTTTTTAAAGTATATCAGCATTGCTATTTGAACCAATCAAAATAGCATGAGTGTCTGCAGAATATAGAATCTATGGGTTCAGGACTGATTAAATACTATGTTATAGCATACTATCACCACCAGTTTAAGAGACAGGTATGTTACACATATGAGTTTAGATAACTGGTTGGCTTAGTTGGTTAGGTTTTCTGGCGCAAGGTTAGATATGTTAACTATAAGACCATAATGGGGCATACAGTCATGTCATGAGCCCTGAATTAAGAAATGTAGTTGATTGTAAACAATATGTCTATATGAAATGTTCAACAACATTTGAAGTAGCTGAACTGTCAGTTCAGCAATCATGATACTATATCATATACAGAGGTACTTTTAATGGGCTAAGCAATGAGGAATTGATATGTAGGTTATGACCTGTCATATTTTCAGACAAATTCTAGTTTTCATTTATAATATTATGATGGTCATATCTGTGTTTGATGTCGCTAAGGAAAATACATATTGCCAATGTACATTCAGTATTATAATATTAATGGCCCGTCACCTGGAATAATAGCATGGGATGGATGCCAAGTCTCAGTCATTCTCTAGTTTGGATTCACACATTTTGAGCAGTAGTTATAATATTTCTATTGAGTTAAGTTTCATGGCATTATTCCATATTCAATCATTGTGAAACATTACTTTTCACTAAGGGGGAAAAAGAGTATGAATATATTATTGGTGTAGTAAAGATCTACCTTGACACAGAAAATGTTTGTTAAGGTTTGTCAAATGACAGACTCATCGCAAGTTTCTATAATAGGGCATCAGTGAAACTCAATTAATAATCAAGCAATTTCTTTTAAAAATCCCTTATAATTACAAAATGTGTATTATGTAATTAGCTATTATAAATAAAAAAAAAATACTGAGATTGTAAGAACATATGAAAAATATAGTTTATTTAATAACATTATTTTGCTTTCATATTTATCTATTAATTGGATTATCTAGCAATGTTAATAAATAAATGAAAAAGAAAAATCTTACATGATAAGGCATATAATTATTATTTATAAATGAAAACCAATTAATTTAAAATTCACTCTTAATATCCACAAAAAAAAAATAGCATATTGAAAAACAAATTGTGTTGTCATACATTTGCTAATTTTTACATAAAACAATTTTTAAGCAAAAAATAATAAATGATTCTGTAAAAAAAACGGATACAAACATATTTATTTTAAAAGCAATAATACTAGTAAATGCTCAGTATTATAATACAAACTTATTAAATTCTAATATTTAATATATATAACTTACTTTTGAATCTAAAGTTATACCATAAGGCTTAAAGATTTTTTCTATTGTCTTAGCATCTTTGAAAGATCCAATTGCCTTCATTTGTGTATCTTGTCTTTCAAAAGGCATACATACTTGTGTTGGCTTTTTGTCCTCTTGAAACTATTAAAAATACTCAAGTAAATATATTCAATATCAGATAAAATAAAATCTGCAAAAATCTTTATATATATAAACTAGCTCATAAATTTCAACTAAATGACAAAAAATTAAAGTTAAGTTCTACAAGGTATAATAAAGCAATAAATAAACAGCAATTACATTAAACAAAATGCATTCATGAAGACACAACATATTTTGTTTCCATATCAATATTTTTTTAATCAAAATACTAGTAACATATTTATTAAACTATTTTGAATCTCAAATGCATACTTAAGATGATGCATACTTAAGGACCAAATATAAACATACTTAATGGAAAGGTAAATTCTAAATATTTTTACTTTTGGGAAAAAGGATTAGTTCCAAAATCTATAAATAGTAAATGGAAAAAAAATAAATAAATAAAATTTGAAATACTAATTACTTTAAAATAAATCAATAAAAGAAAATGGAAATTTTAGGTAGCAAACTGAATCAGAGTGATAGTAAATTTATTTTTTAACATAATCTCCTTTCATACATTTTTCAAAACATTCAAATTTACAAATCCTTCCAAAAAATATGATTTTTGAATTCATCAAAATAACAATTTGTGGCATTAATAATCTGAGAATTTGAAAAAAATCATTTCCCATCAAGTCATTTTTTTTAAATTTAGAAAGAAAGAAAAAAAATCATTAGGAGGCAAGTCAAGAGAGTAGTGTGGATGAGGAAGCAGTTCATAGCAATATTCAACTAATTTAGTAGCTAAGATTGCAGATAAAAGAACTGACACATTATCATGATTTAAAAACACTACTTTTTTGGTGAATAGAGCCATTTTTTTCAGCTCTTTATCAAAACATTCTAATAAATCAGCATGATACTGTCCAGTGATTGTTTTTCCTTTTTCAAGATAATCAATGAAAATTATGTCCTTTTGAGTACCAAAAAATTGTCGCCATGATCTTTTCCAGTGATGAAGTTGTTTTTGATTTTTTTGGAGCAGTTCATAAGAAGTCCATTGTTTGAACTGTTCTTTCATTTTTAAGTCTGTAGTACTTAATTCAAGTCTCACAAACAGTAACATAACACCAAAAAATTTGCTTGGATTCTTAAAATTGTCTAAGCACTGCCTTGAAATAATTATGAGTTCATTTTGATCCACTGTCAACAATTTGGAACACCCATCTTGCTCATAACATTTTCAATCCCAAATGATTTCACAAAACATAGAATACACATGCATTTGATTATCTTCTTAGCTAACACATGTAATTTCAAGGGGTGCTTTTTTAAAATTTCATGGATTTCATTGACCATAATCCTAAAAAACATGTTTACTGCTTGCTTTAAATCTAATAAAGAGTAAATTATTTCAAACATAATTTACAATTTTACAAAGGTTATGACAGATAATAACAAATTGAATACATGATTATAAGATTGTGACCAGAATGCCATCTTTCTTACATCAACTTATTAAATTGGCTTCATTTATTAAATCATTGAGTAAAAATAAATGGATTTGCTCATATCCGATAGTTTTCTTCATTAATTACATGTTCTTTCTTTTTATTTACATGTTATGTCAAACAAAAGCTGTTAATATTAAAGTACATGCTCTTGTATATAGATAAAATTAATGGGATATAAACAGTTGTATTTAAAACATAAATGTCTAACAATTAATAAAGAGTTATTTAAAATCAAGAAAGAATAAACTATAAGCTATAAAGTGTATAACATCAATATTTTTTAATTAAAAAGCATTAAAGTTATTTTATGTAGCATCATAATAAAAAAGGTACATTTTGTTTTGTTTAAAAATGATGAAATTCTTTACTAAATAAATTACTTATATAATTGATCAAATTAAAATACCAAGGTTTTATTTTCATTTTGAAATTCATTAGACTACTCTGCATTTGAATAAAAAAATAAATTATTTATGGAACTAATTTTACATAATACTAAAGGTATTATATATATCTCATCAAGTATAAAAGCACTGCAAAAGACTTCATTAAATGACTATAGGAATCATGGTATGAAGTTTGAAATACAGCATAAAAATCTCTTCATTAATGGTTAAATACTATAGCTATAATGAGATAATAAAATATGGAGGGAAAATGCAAATATATTAATTTATATTCAAGAAAAAAGTCTGATTGCTCCATACTGTAAAGACTAACTTTCTTCACATAATACTAATGGCTTGAAACAGTATCTGCACATCACATAAATATGTATTATCTTTGTAATATAATGTATATAAAGTATAAAATTCAGGCAGTGTGTAACAGTTGAATTATATTCAAAGCAAATCAAAAGTTGAAACTTTGTAAACAGTGATTAACTTTAGCGACCACAAAGTAAAATATAATCAACATCATAGTTATTAGGATTTGTTAGTACTAAAGGCATATTTCAGTCCAATAAAATAAAAAGTTACATTAATGAAAGTACACAGTAATTCAAAGCAGTTAGTTACAGCATAAAATAGTTCTGATTTATCAAATCTGAAATATCAAACTCTAATCTAAGTAGAAAAATCCATCTATACTATAAAAAATTTCTCACATAGTTCCATAAAATATAACAAATCAGAATGATAAATGATTTTCAAATTTTTTGTTGGCAACAAATATTAAGCTACATAAAAGTAGGAATTTTAATTTATCTTTGATACACTAAGGTGCAGAAATATAAAAAATGCAACTTATAATATGACATTAAATTTGTGTGAAGTAAAATAAAAATGGTCTTCTGATGTTTAAATAAGATTAATAGAAATGGGGAAAAAATAACATAATTATATAATAAGTTTTATATAGAAATGTCAATGAATTAAATTAAAAATTTTTTTTAATGGAATTAAAATTTTCTTTTTTTTATGATCACAGTTATTTAATAATCATAAATTTCAATTGAATACATAATTAATTACCTGAACTTTTTGTTTATTGCGAGATAATCTTAGCCTTTGCTGTAATATTGGTTTCATAGAATAAGGAGCTTCTACAGCTTTACCTAAATTTACAACTGAAAAAAACTATCATCATTATTTGGATAAAATTACTTAATTTATACAATACATTTTTAACAGGCATCAAAATTTTACCTGGAGACATGTTTTCCTCCATTTCATGTTCAGATGAAGTACTGATTTGTTCTGGAACCTAAATATTTCATAAATTAAATGAGTCAAATGTAATCTTTAATACATTTATAATAATATAACACATAGTATCATTAATTCATGTAACTATTACTAATTTAGTTATCAAATTTTTTAATATGTGATGTCATCTAAAATTATCATGTTAGCTTTTCATTAATTAAAAAGGCCTGATTCCAAAATTTGATACATATTTCCCCAAATTCTAAAAGAAATTATATTTTTATAAAATTAAATTTATTAATAAAAATTATTTTGAGAGCAATTATTTAGATTAAAACAAAATCTAAATATTAAATGTGAATTTACTCTAACATGTTGTTCTTTTCTGATATATTAAAAAAATATTCATATCAATTTACAATTAAAATTATTTTGTAAACAGATAAAACTTATTAAGATTCATGTCATGAAATATATATAAACTTTTGCAGAACTAAATTAACAGAATCAAACACAACATGAAAGTTAATAAGATAATTTCAAATAACCATTTCTTAAATTTAGAAAAGTTGGGGATTTTTTTTTTTTAACACTTATTAAATAATATGTATATTCCTGATTAAATTTAGGAAAAGGAGATTAAATTTTTTTATAACAAATTAATCTTACAAGTGGTTTACTAGTTGAATCCATTAGTTACTAAATTATCTGATGCAAATTTTAACTACTTTAAAATGCTTTATTAAAGTTAAAAATAATTTATATTTAAAAATTTACTTTTGAAGAAGCAGTCTCAACATTGGTTTTTTCTTTCTTATTTTCTTCATTATCTTTTGTTTCAGTGGAAATTACATTTTCTTTATCTTCATAGGGTGTACTGGTATCTACAGGCATATCAGTACCTGAAGCACATTCAAAATTCAACTTTTTAGCACGCTTAGATTTAGAATCATCTGAAGGTGTTACATGAACAATTTTCTCAACATTAGATTGCTTTATGATCTCTGTTTCTCCAACATTTTCCGTGCTTTCATTCTTTAAAGCTTTATCTGATGTAACTTTTGAATCATCAAGATCAGAAGCTGTTGTGTTTTTTGAACCAACAAGATCTGACAAAGTTGCATCCTTAGAATCATCCCCAAGATCTGAAACTGTTTGGTCTTTTTGCTCACCTAAATCTGATATTGATATATTTTTTGAATCATCGCCAAGATCTGACATAGTAATATCCTTCTGATCACCCAAATCAGATAGTGCTACATCTTTAGAATCAATATTGTCCAATATATTTTTACTATCACTAAGAGTTATCACTGGTACATCTTTGGATTCATAATCATTTGATGACTCCTTAATACTACCCAGATCTATCAATGATACATCTTTAGGTTCACAACTATCTGATGAATTCTTAGAACCACCCAGATCTATCATTGGTGCATCTTTAGAATCAATCAACTCAGACATTTTTTCATTCTTATGTTTATCAGATTCTGAAACTGCTGAGTTCTTTGATTCTTCCATTTCTAAATCTGGCATAGTTGATGAGTTTTCATTGATAATTTCTTTATCTCCCACAACCCAAGCATCAACTTTTGTTAATAAAGGTTCATTAATTAATTTATCAGAAGTTATCTCAACAATGTCACTATCAATTTTTGGCTTTTCTTCTTCACTCACTATATCAATTGTATCCTTAAGATGATCTTTTATATTTGGATTAGGTGATGATCTAACATGAGTTTCACTTTTAGGTAATTCAGATATAAACTGAACATCAGAAAAATCTTCAGCTGATTTTCCATTTTTTGATTCCTCTGTGCTTTTGGGATGTCGGGAATTTATAGAGCTCTGCAAAAGCTCATCTCTAAAAGCATTATAAGTAGATGACTTCTGGTAGTCTAATAGACAAGACTGGCTAGGTTCTATTTCATCTTCACTTTCAATGTCTTTTTCAAACATATTATCAGGTGACTTGGATAAATGATCATTTGACTCCAGTTTTGTAGGTGTTTGCCTAAAATAAATAAAAAAAATTACATAATTGAATTTCAATAAAAAAGTATATTCCTTCTGAAAAGTCACAAAATATAACTTAGAAATTTAAATATTGATAAAATACTTAAGACATCATGCTAAATATCTTTAATAGAATGCTTAAAAATCTATTGAAAATATGCAAATATATATAGTTGTTCATCATTGTAAATCCTATAACTAAATACTATGAAAAAAGGAAACTTTTTTTTTGATAATTTTCTCAAAATTTAGGTGTGTAGCAGTTATAATTAAAGCTACCTTTCCTGTAAAACTATTGTAGATGGTGCTAGGCACAACAAGGAAGTTTCCCCAATAATATATACTCCTTTCTTATTATTGTTTTTTGTAGTAGCTGCTGTTATATTATTAGTTCGGTTATATAATTATTATTATATTTAGAAATAAAGTGTTTACAATCTTGCACCCAACAGGAAAAAAAAGGATGATCTTGATGACAAAAATGCGAAGTTCAATCTTGATGCTAGCTGTGAGTGGTTGCATTGCATTTTTTCAAATAATTCTGAAGGATTGTTCATGATGATTGATTCTGTCAATGAAAAACAAAAGTGTTGTTATTCTGACAGCAGAAGTAAATGATAGCAATTTGCTATTGCAGTTTGTGGAGTTTGATTTCCAACTCTTGGAATCAGAAGAATATAGCGTCCCACTATCTTGATGTGAAAAAGTGTTTCCTGATGATTAATTCCAACCTGTGGAATAGAAAGAATACTGTATCAATTCCAGCTCTTGGAACTAGATGAAAATAGTATCCTGTTTGCTGTTTCGATTTCAGCCATTGGAATCAAAGGAATATTGAGGTCTTTGTTCTGCTTCTGATTTAAAAATCCATGCTGTATTGTGCTTACTATAGTGCAGTCTACGAACTGTGTGTTTCAAAATTCCTGTTTGTGGAATAAAGCAAAGTGTGATAATCATCAAAATTGTTTGCGAGTGATTTTCTGATGAAATTTTCAAAAAAGAAAAATGAAATTGTGCAAAAATTCACATATAAATCATCATATGTAAAATTTTGGAAGTCGAATATTGTAATTCAATGAAATCAAAGATAAATGAGAGAAAATGTAATTATTTTGCTTTAAATGTCTAAGTAATCTGATAAAATTTTGTTTGTGATTATAAAATACCCAAGAAAGTGATTTTTTTTAACTTTGTGAAGAAGTTTCGTTTTAAATGATTTAGTGTAATTGTTTTTATGTTTGCATAGGTGTTTAGTATAGTAATGCAGTGTATATCATACAATTTGATTATTTATAAATTATTATTATTTAAATTTTCTTGTACAAGTGCAAATATTTTTTATTGGAATTATTAATAAACATAAATTGGATATACTATCCTAAACTTTATAAATTGCAAGAATTTATTTGTAGGTTACTTTTATGTTTTCAATATTAATTTTATTATACGAATTCATTTTTCATTTTCCTTTAGAAACGATATATTATGCATATTTTTTTTAAAAATCCAACTTATTTAAAACATTGTTGTGGTACATTATACTATTTTGAGAGTTTAGTATCATATTCCATGTGGTATTATAAAAATTGCTTGCATAAGAATTTCCCATATAATATTTTATTATTAAGTATCTGATGTATAATTTTGTATTCATTTTAAGAATGTCATAATTGGTGTTTAATAGGCGTAATTATTTAATTCTTTTTAACTTGTTTGCTTATTGATCATTTATGTTTATTTTACTTGGTAAATGTTTGCAAATTTTATATTGCATAACAAATATTATAGTTATTTGCGTACTAATCTCAAAAATAGGTAGTAAAAGTAGATTGTGAAGATTATATAACTTGGTAAATTATTGTAGCTGTTTTGAAATTATGTAAATTCACATGATAAATATTTAACTCATGATTATTTTTTAAAATTATGATAGTATTTTGCATTTCCTACAAGAATAATTTTTTCATTTAAGTAATTTTTGATAAAGACTTTATGAATATTTATTCTACATTGTTTACATTTACTTCAAAAGAGAAGGTAGTTGTTTAATTGGCCATTCATATTTAATTACAAGTTTTGATTTGTAAAATAATTTCTCTTTGATAATAACATGGGACAAACATGGCTTTTCTCTCTAAAGTAAGAAAATCGATCTCTTTAATTTAGCATTAGAATTATGGATCACTGTTACTGATGAAAAATCATTGATTTATGTTACAAAATCCACATTCATTAAATATAACGAAGAGCTCATTAAAGATACGTTAAATAATAATGTTGAAGATCGAAAACAATTAGAAGACATTGTTTATTGTTATGGATGTGGTTATCCAGGATTTATAAAAGCAAAATGTCCAAAGTGCTCTTTCAAGAAAGACAGTGCGCATGTCAATGCTATACAGAGTTTTACTTGTACCACCAGTAGCTTTACTTGATATTGAAGTTTATGAAGCTACAGGGATAGTTTGTGCTGACACAGGAGTCAGCCAATCAGTTGGTGGAGAATTAATTTGAACTTTTTAAAGAATCAAGGACAAAAATTTATAGAAGTTGATCTTATAGTGTGTCTGGCTAATGGTCAACAATCCAAATCAATTGTTAAAAAATCTACACTGTCAATCACTGGCCAAAATTTCTGAATAGATATAATTTTTGTGTCATGTGCAAAGGCTAATCATTTGCTCTTAGGTGTAGACTTTTTGAGAAAATCAAGACTTGTGATGGACATGAAACACAATTGCTGGTATTTTGGTGATAAACCAATCAGCAAAATACAATCTGCCAACAATTCATCCACACCAAAAAACGATATTTCAGTCGAGGTCACTAGAATGAATCATGATATGAATTCAATTACAAATGATGTTCCAGTACAAAGCAATTCTACTGTTATACTCGAAAATAATAAACTTTGTTAGCGAGAAGAAGGGCAATCTTTTGAAACATTTAATCGCAATGATAAATGAAAATGAACACATTTTCCAGATGGGGGAGAACCAATTCTTTAAGTTAAACACGTTATCAATACAGGTGACCATCCACTAGTTGCTTCTGCTCCTCACAGACTTTCTCCTAAAAACAAGAGATTTTAAGAAACGAAATTGATAAATTTTGGCCAATTAATGTTATAGAAGAATGTGAATCACTGTATGCATCACCAGTAGTTTTCGTCCCTAAACCTAATGAAACAATAAGATTATGTATAGATTATTATAAGCTGAAGCAGTGTACCGGGCAAGTATCCACTGCCTCTTATGGATACTCTTTTGCATGATAAGAAATTCACAGCTTTTGTGTCTACTCTTGATCTAAAGTTGGATATCATCAAATTGAAGATTAAGACAAGACTGCATTTGTGTGCCTGTTTGGTACATTTGGGAACAAGAGAATACTATTTGGTTAAAAAGAACCTCTAGCAACCTTTCAATGCTTCATGAATCAGTTTTACAATGGACTACCATCAATAAATATCCTAGTCTATTTGGAGGATATTTTTGTTTTGTCTGAAACTTTAGAGCAGCATATTCAAGATCGAAAAATAGTGTTTGATAGATCTCAAAAATGTAAATTATCAGCAAATAGAAATAAGTGTAAATTTGCATGCTCTTGTGTAAAATACCTAAGATTGTGGATAACTCCTAATGGAATAGAGGTGGATCAAGATAAAGTAACAGCAATACAAAACATTCATTGTCCAAGAAATATTCAGAAGTTGCAATCATTTTTGCAAATTTATTCATGGTACAGAAAATTTATCCCAAATTTTTCAAATATCACTCAACATCTGACAAAGAAGAACATTGCCTGGAAATGGACAGAACCAGAGCATCAAAGCTTTTAAACTCTAAAGCAATATCTAGTAACCCCACCAGTATTAAAACAATTTGATCCTACAAAGCCTTTTATCATTCAAACGCATACAAAGTGGTTAAATTTTAGGTGCAGTTCTTTTACAAGGTTTACATTCTGCCATGGAACAACCAATAGAATATGCCAGCACTGTCTGCTAAAAAAAACTACTCAACAACAAAATGAGAAGCCTTGGCAATCATATGGGCTTTAAACGAATTTCGAGGCTATATTGAAGGTTCAGATATTACAGTAGCATCAGACCACAAACTTTTAAAATGGTTATTGACTTTAACATCACCCACTGGAAAATTAGCTAAATGGGCACTTCAGATTCAATCATATAATTTGAAGATAGATTATTTCCACAAAAATGTAACATTGTGGCTGGCATGCCCTCCAGACTTATGGGAAGCAATGACAAGAGATGAAAAAACTCATGACTTAAAAATTATTGTTATTGATGTCTCATTCAAAACAGCCTTTTAATAAAATTGATGGGCAAAGAAAAAAAAATTCCCACATTACACCACCTTGCTGAAACAGCCTTCAGAGGTGTAGGGGGAGAGTGTAGTGGCTTTAATCACTGTAAAGCCTAGGGTAGATGGCATAAGGTGCAACAAGGAAGTTTCCCTAATAATATATACTCACTTCTTTTTATGTATTAGTTTTTTTATAGTTACTGCTATTTTGTTATTATTTTACTGATGTACTAATTATTATGTTTGGAAGTAAAGTGGCTACAAGTGAAAAAAATCATAAATTCAAACTTGAGGACATAAAAAACTTTTTAATATTAGTTTAATTGTTCAAATTATAGGGAGTAAAAGAATAATATATGAAAATTCTACTATATTAATACAATAGTATACATAAATAGTTCATTTAGTACAAAAGTAACAATAAAATTAAAAACAGATACTTAAAATACTGAAAATTTTCAAATGTTTGAACAAGTTATGACTGTAGAAAATAAATTACTTTAAGGTATCTGGAGCACATAATATTGTATAGCCATTCAACATTTAAAGATTTTTTAAAGTCAATAATTTTACTCAAACTAATATCAATAAATATGGAAATGAAAGTTAAAATTTAAAAACTTTTATCAAATTAGAACTGTTATGGTAATTAAGTATAAAAAACTTATTTTCAGATACCAATACAAATAAGAAAATTTTAAATAATTAATTACTTTAAAGTACTTCACAAATTATTATAAAATATTCAATTTATCATTGAAAGAGTAAGATTAGAATACTTTTACAACTGAAAAACATAAAAAAATTATTTAGATTATTCAAAGCTTTCAATTGTGCTTCAACTTAAAAAGCTAATAAATTCGACTGTTAAAGAATTCAATAGTTAAACATGTGGTTAATTAATGATTTTTTTAAAACTAAGTGTAAAATAATTTTTTATAAGGAAAAAAAAATAGTTTCTTACTTTTTCTAAGTCGCAAAAATATAAAAAAGGATTTTTTTATATCAAAATAATCAACAATTTATTTGAACATTATTTTTATTTTTAAATTATATTGAATTTTATTAATTGATAAATAAAAAATTGATTATATATTTATGTAAACTTGATTATCCAAATAAGTTCGAAAATTAATTATTAAAAAAGTTAGTATTTTTCTTATCAATTACAAAATATATTAGTCTCACTTTTCTTTATCTTTCAGAAAGAAGTCATCTTTTTTCTCAGCAGATTCTCTAAACGATGAATTTTTTTCTTGCTCTAAATTAAAAAAACTTATTCATATTAGGTAAGCCAATGAAATGAAATTTTTTTCAAGTAATTAGACGAAGATCAACAGCTTCCAACCATAATACTTTTAAATATACTTTATTTATTTATTTTTTTTTAAATTGTATTTCATTTCCTGTTGAAAAAAAATGTTGGTAATAAATTTGAACAAATCAAGGTTGGAAGCTAATAACTTAAATGAATGTGATTTGATCAGAATTTTTATTTTCATCTGCTAATCAAACCAAATTCAAGCACATATTTGTTAATTTTACTGACATTTAAGTTTTAAAAAGTTAAAAAAAATGAAAATACAAGAATACATGGGTAAGCTACAAAAATACTATATAATAATTTAGTAAACATTGGGAAATGGCAGTTTGTATTTCAATACAATGTTGACATTAAAAATCAATATTAATTGAAAATAGATCAAAACTCATGAATATAATTTTGATATTAAGTTAACTAAATTTGAATACTATATTAAGAATGCTTACATGCAAGTTATTGTAAATCAATTTTATATATTTTGCTGAATCTTAATAATATACATATCAAATTAAGGGGAATTGGAAAATAGTAAAAATCGACACTATTATATCACCAATACATTTTTGTGTCTATTCTATTCTAGAGATTCCAGATACACAGATTTAAATTTGTTTAATATATATCATTCTTTTAAAATATTAGAATCTAAGGCAGATTTATATTTCATTTATTTTATTGTATTACAATATTAAAAAGTTTTCCTCTTTTAAAATCCAGCATTGCACTATTTTCTGGAAAATTTAGACTCTTAACTTATTTTGCATTAATTTGAAGCAAATAACATCCAATTTAAAGGAAAAAAAAATTGACTGAAAAATATCTCTTTAATATCATACATTAAAAAATTATTTTTTTTTATAATAATTTAAACAAATATTTAGGATTGTATTTACAAAATCTATGTTCATGAAATTTTAACAGTTTACATAGTACTTAGCATTTTTGTAAAAACCCAGTTCACATATATATAATTTTTATATTTTATAAATTATAATGTAATTCCCTGTGATAAGAAAATGACAAGTAATATGTGATTTAATAAGCTAAAATAAATAATCAAATTTTAACTTCTTCATATTCAGGGATAATAAACATGTAATATAAATCTGTGATTTTCACTATTTTGTTATGCTACGGATTTTTTTCATCCAAAAGTATACACTGCAATACCATGTGATCCCAAATACAAATTTTGTACTTGATATTATACAATAAAATATTATTTTGAATGCATAAAGAATTAAATTTTGCAACTTTATTTTATTCATAACAGTAATCAAATTTCTGTAAGCATAGCATTCAGTGTTTAGCATGGTTGCTCATACTGAAAGAATAGATGAATAATTCTTAAAAAAAACTATAAACTGGAGAGCTTTAAAGCACTCTAGATAAGATAAGGAAAATGATATAATTAAAGATTTAAATATCATGAAAACAAAAAACAGGAAATCTAAGGCCAAAATTAGGAAAGTTTGAAGTGACATTATTCAGCAAATCATAGTTCGCATCAGGCTGTGGCACCATAAAAGAAGAAAAATAAAAATCAAGATTTATTACAATATATATTTGAAAAGACGTGTTATTTTTCTTGTTAACCAAAAATATATAATTTTAGATTTTGAATTTAGTTTTTGTAAATGTTTCTTTTCATTTATCTATCCTTTATAAAGTTTCATGATAATGCCAGAAAAACTATTTTACACAATATATAAGAATATATATTAAAAATTATTAAAGTAAAACAAAATATAAAAAAAAATTATTTCATATTCAAACGAAAAAACAATGTTATTAATGAAAAACAAATAAATGGTATTGTTTTTTCCCTTATGAATATGAAATTACACTTTATATTTTGTTTTACTCTATAATAAATTTTAACATATATTCTTATAAATTAAGTAAAATTGTTTTTTTTTTTTTTTTTTTTTTGATATTTTGTCATGAAGTCTTGTAATGATAGATAAATAAAAGGAAACACTTAAAAAAGCTATATTCAAAATCTTAATTGAATTGTCTTTTATAACATTGGAATTATAATTAATCAAGCAATAGAATACACCTTAAAAATATCCTATCTAATACTACTGGATGGACAGGAGACAATAATATGGTAAAAATACAAACTGAATAAGATGAGCAACATTCTTTAGAATCATTTGTTTTTAATAAACTCATCGATGAAATAAGAATGAACAATTTAATTTCTTATGCCATGACTTTTATAGGAAATTAGCACCCTTAGCAACTTATAATAAAAATTATTTACAAATTTAATTTTAAACTTAAAAAATAATAATTTGGATTTCTAAATTACTTATAACAGTTTTTGAAATGGTATGATAAAAAATCTTTTTGTTGAATAGAAACCTTTTGGTTGAAAAATGATTAGGCATATTTTTAAAACTTGTGACTATGATTAAGGAAATCATTTTGAAACATTTGCTTCAGTTGAGTCATCAGAATCAAAAAATGAATTCAATCGAAATTTTAAAATTAAAAAAAATATTTTATTACATTTTTTAATAAAATTTTTTAAAACTTTAATTTTTTTAAATATTATATAACAAAAGATAGTTTTGATATTTTATCATTTGATTATTCTTCTCTATGGAAATGATAAACCACACAAATTTAAGTTCGTCATTATAGATGATAAAATTTTTTTATTATTCAAAAATTTAACATAAATTACTATAATTAAAAAATAACTTAAGTTTATTTTTTATAATTCACTAATCAAAGTTCAAATATTACACTCTTTTCTTAATTAGAGATTAATTTTTTAAAGCAAATTTAAGATTAAAACAATCTAAATTTGTGACTAAAACGTTTCAATGTTAAATATTCACCAAACTATTGATATTAATTGAAACTAATCCAGTTATATAAGAGTTGCTTTGAATTAAAGTAAAAAATTTTTTATGCTCCTAAGAAGTCTTTCATTTTAGTAAAAAAAGTTAAACCAACAAAATTTAAAATGGCATATATGATATCAAACTCAATAATCTGAAATTTTTAAACATTATATCACAAAAGCATATTTACAAACATATGAAAAAATTATTTAGAAATATTAAATATCTTTTATATTTATGAACAGAAAATTTAGTGTAATGTTTGGAAACAATATCTAAAGTAAATGCAAATAAATTATATAAAATAACAATAATAATAAATAAATAAATCCATTAACTTATTATTTTCAATGAAATTACAACTTAATACACTATTAAGAATTAAATATTAGTAATTTCAATTACATTTTACTAACAAAACATTTTAAAAGGCTTATAATAATTAATGAATAACAAAACTGTAAAATATTCCACTAAAATAATGCACAATGTTCATATCAATTGAATAAAAATTATGAAGTAACAATGCAATAATGAATGTAAAATTCATTCCAGCCAGACATCTGAATTCAAAATTCCCAGAATGATACAAAAATAATCTTTAAAATAAATAAAAGAAGTCTACAAGGGTGTTCTTTACCTAAAGCTTCCCGCATTCTAGCAGTGCTCTCTAATTCTTGTGTTTCTTGAGTTTCAGTGAACTTGAGTTGCCACTCATCGTCATCTTCTGGGTTGCAATCTGAAGTTTTCTCAGAAACTTGATTATCACTAGGCAATATTTGTTGTGTTTCATCTAATTCAGGAATGTCTTGAGTCATGTCATTCATGATATCTTCCTCATTATCATCCAATATAACATCTTGCATTTTAGATTCTTTATTTAATTCTTCTGTACAAGTCTAAAATTACAAGGGAAAAAATAAGAATTAAATCACAACATTCCAATTAATAAATATAAAATAACATAATCTATAAAATAAATTGATCAACTAATAATTAATAATAGTGCTGGAAGTTTCAGAATTGATTTTTTTTTAAAAAATTGTATTATAATGAAAAAGTCCTAATTAATAAAAATTTTGAGATTAATAGTACCTACTAAATATTTTATTTAATCATAAAATCTGTTTTATTTCCCCTTATTGCTTTCATAAGCAAACCTCAAATTCTTAAATTATTCAGTTTTACATTAAAAACCACTACATAATTTATTACAAATTTACACACTACTTTTAATTTTATAAATATTTGGATTTATTTCTAAAATATTCATTATCAACTTCAACTGATTTTTAATATTTTACATTTGATTATTATTTATATTTCAAAAAGTCAATTCTCAATGATTACAGTTAAATTATTAATATAAAAGCTATAAAATGATTCTAAACCTGTATAGAAATGAATGTGACAGAACGTAAAAATACAATAAAACAAAACTACATTTTCTACTATAAATTTCTGAACACAATAAAACACAAAAGGAATATTTCTAAATTTGTAAGTACACAAAGCTAATATAAATAATATTAAAGCAGGTTACCAGCTGAAGTGGAAATCAAAATTGATTTTAATATTTTATAAATGAAATTTATTTATACCTAAAAAATAATAAATGTTAAAAAAAAAAAGAATGTTAATAATCAAATGTCATTTGCTTCTGAAAACAAAGTGAATTAAAATGAAATTCACTTTTTCAAATATTAGAAAGCAATACAACTATACTACTAAATATTTATTTAACTTTTAGTAAAACAAAGTAATTTAAAATATTAACATGAATATACATCATAAGCCAAACAATTTTTTTTTTTTTTTTAAATTGTGAATTTAAATTTTTCCTTCATATTGAGTAGGTAACATGCAATACTTTTTAAAGTAAAATTTATCACTAAAATAAAATTTTCAGAACAAGAGTTAAAACTAAAATATTAATTCAAGTATTAATGAGAATTAATTAAGAAGAATTAGTGCCAAAATTCATACACCATTAAAATAAAAAATACATTAAATATAAATATACCTCATTTATGGAAAGAATAGATTCATTTTTGTCATCACAGTCAAATTCTTGCGTACTTGGAATGATAATGTCAGGTGTTGGTGGAATCATCATAGAACTGAAAATTTGACCAAGAGATACAATAAGAATAAAATAAAAATATTAATGAAACATGTAAAAAAGAGAAATTTTATTTTAAAATGCAGGATTATTTATAAATGATGTATTTTTAATAAACAGTTCACAATAAAACAGAAAATTAAGTTGGAAATTAAAAAAAAAAAAAAAAAAAAAAAAAAAAAAAAAAAAAGATGTGTACCCCCAATCTAAAACACCATGCATTATAATTTTTAAGGAATAAAAGCAATGTGCATAGAAAAGCCTTATGAATTTTTCTTTAGTCATCAAAAATTATTTTTAAGGAATGAACTTCTGTTATAGAAAATACAAATGTTATACTCTCCTCTTATTTTATGATGATAAATTAATTTTGACTGATGAGTAGTTTGAAGTTGCTTTAACAGTTTTCAGATTTATCTACTATTAGTATTAAAAATGGTAATTGATAATTATTTAATTTTGAGAGTTCAAAATATCTTAATCAATAATGTTCATTATTTAGTGAATAATAAAACAAGATTCCCTAGTAAACATAAATAGCTGAAATTTTTTTTGCCTAATTTTGCAAATAATGCATTCATATTCTTTTTTCATTGCTGATGTTTAAGTTATCACAATAAGGAATACAATTTTATGTTAATTATAAGAAATTCTTTGCGTAACTTAATAACCAAATTTTAAAATAAAAATATAGATTTTTTAATTAAGTAAAAATAAAAAAAAATTCTGCGATTCAGACTGTAATTGTCAAGAAGAAATTAGAAAATTTCAGTTATTCCAATTGAAATTATTTTAACAAGACTTAGTGCATAAAACTAACCATTCCACTTATTAAAATGAAATGCATATTTTCTCTGAGCTAAAACAAATAACTTACTCGTCATCTTCTGCAGTATCAGCTACAAAAATGGAATCATTAAATTGAAGAATCTGAACTGAATCACTATCACTGCAGAGTCTTGATTGTAAGTCTAAAAATTATTAAACAATTTTAGAAAACTCTGTTCTCAGGTAACTTAAGCAAGAAATTTTAATGTATATATTCAATTAACATTTAATTTCATTCATAAATTATAATTGCATTTTTCAACAATTCAAAGAAAAAAATATTTAGTTTAATAATACACTCTAGATAAAAATTAATCTAAAACATAATACTATATCTTAAAAAAAATATTGTTTCAGATGTTGAATATTTATAAATGTAGCATATACATGACAGGAAAAGTACATACTAATACATACAACAAAATTTTATGTAGGGTTAAAAAATTTTTTTTCTTCTTTTCAGCCATAAATAGTTACCAATCTTCAAATGCAAAAAACAAATGTTTGTTATTTACACTTTATTCATTTTCATTTCATTAAATTTACTACTTTTAAGGAACTGTGACAATAAACAAATGTTTAATTTCAATGTATACAAAGCACAAATAATTAAAAAAAACTATCCCTTTCTTGATTGAATATCTGTAATTATCATTAAAGGAAAATATAGAAACTTTATTTATTATATACACAGTGAAGATATTCAAAGCTTAAATCAATAACATGAATTAATATATTTTGGGAGATTATAAAAAATTTATCGAGATTGAAAAACAATTCTTTTATTCATATTTCACTTAAAAAAAAAAAAAAAAATTATTGAAAAATGATTAGAAATTTCTTACATATGCAAAACCAAATTAGAAGATTTTAGTCAAAAAAAAATTATTTTCTGCAACTGCTTATAATAATTTTAGAATAATTTTATAGCTTTTTTAACCTTTTAATAATTATACATTATTAGTTAATTTACTTAACCAAAATAAGTAAGTAATTGCAACAAATTAATAAATCCTGATTTAAAATCAGGTACAAATGGCAATAAAATTACTTTAAAGAATTGAGCATGAATAAATCAATCCCATTTTTAAAGTTTAATCGAATGCCTGCATGAATTTTTTACATGATTCGTTGTAAGAATAATGACATAGTACAGTATAATACCCATGCTATGCAATGGCGAGGAGTAATTCATAAATTTTAACAATGATGAACTAATTGATTTAACTTTGATAAAAAATTATCCAAATACTTTGCTATATAATCAAAAGATGCATTGTACTATCTGATTATAATAGATATTTTAATAAATCTAACAATATTGTTAGTGATAAAAAATATGTACAAATACCTTTATTAGTTTCATGATCACTGGTTCCAGATGTGTTTCTAAATAAGAAAAAGAAACAAAATAATATTCTTAATAATTTTTTACTAAAGCAAAAATAACAATATGAATATTATTAGAATAAATTATTTGAGTTAAAAAAGGAACAGATTAATTACAACAATTTAAAGACCTATACATAAAAAAAACTATGAAAACAATACTTACTCCTCAGAAATCAAATATTACCAATACTGCATTAGCTAAAAATCAAATTTCCTCACACAACATTTAACTGAGTTCTTTTATGAAAAAGGGACACTATCAATATTGTTTATAAAGGAAAATGGAAGAAAATGTATGAATCAAACTGGAAAAATGTTAAAGAAGTTTTACTTAAATGATTAAAATTCATCAGAACTAATATGAGCTAATTTTTTTAATAATTCTTAAAGAAATGTTGCAGATATTATTGGGGAACTAGGTATTAAAAACTTCAACCACAGAAACAGGTAAAACAATGCTATAATTTATCTTAAAGGTAAGTGTGGAAGTTGAAAATGTCTATGTTGATGTAATAAAAAACTGACATACTCAAAAACATTCCAAGTCAATATTCAGAATATTATTTTTATTTTTTAATTTAGTAGTAGGAACAGTAATGTTTCATCCTGTTTTTCCAAATAAGATTTCAACATTAAAAGGTTTAAAAGGTATAACTAAAAAACTGCACAAGCAGCATTTAACAAATCAGCTGGGTGTTAATATAAAAATCATGAAAAAGGATAAAAGTCCCTAGTGATTAAAGAAAAGTTTAAAAAATATCAAACTTTCTCCAGTTTATTACAAAGCTAATTCAAAAGCATAAATGTCATCAACAACAACAATGTCATCAACATGAAAAAGTATATTCAAAAGATTGATATCTATGTTTCATGTAAGAAAAAGGAAGATTGCTTTTATTACAGATAATTATTCAGAGCACTGACCCAAAAATTTAAAGTAATTGAAAAATCTTTCTTATATTAAGCTTCAATATTATGTTAGTTCTTTAACCCCAGGACAAAGGCATTATTATAAAAATAAAATTTAACTAAAAAATGTATAAGTGAAAAGTTTTATTAAATCATTGGAAACAATAAATTTATGTCTTTTAAGCTATAATCAACTTTGTGCAATTAAGTTGAAGAATGAATTTGGTTCCTTGTAGAGATATTACAAGGAACTGCTCGCATTTTGCAATTTGTCTTAACATGAGCTGTTTTATTTTGAAAGTATTCCAATTCATATATCATCATATGGAAGCAAAACTTTTAAGTTACACAGCAGATTTTAATATAAAAGCTATAGCGAAAGCAAATTAAAAAATGGCGACAAATGTGTTAAAGTAAATAGAAAAGCATAGCACTTGCAGTATAAAATAAAAATGTATAAAATATGCAGTCTGTAAATAATCCATTTTTTCATTTAAATATTAATGAAGCAAATATATATATTTTAAATATGTCTAGCATCATTTTAAAAGTTATTAGAAGCTAATTATCAATAAATTTTACAGGAATCTTTTTGAAATTATCCCTCTTGTGCTTTTATCTCAAGTTTATCACACATTGATGAGGTGAATTCAAACAGATCTTTTTCATAACAAATGCTTTTTTCCTGTATAATTTGTTATATTTTTAATCATTCCGTGCATTTTTTATTTTATGTGACATCAATATTATCAGCAGTACATATTTTCGACTATTTGGCAAAAAAAATTGTCGCACATTATGCGACACTTTTTTTCCCTTCTATTCGAAAAAAGGTTGTGTAGATAATACGTCACAACATATATTATACTGTTATATATACAGGATAATATAAAGCTAATAAACAATATCTCATGAAATCTGAAGATTGTCATAATAGTAACAATTTCTATACGCATTGTAAGTTGTCAAAGAATCAATCATTTAAAATACACTTAGGAGATTAACATATTAAAGATTGTTTTGGCATTCTAAGTTGCAGATTTGGCGCTAGATTTTGCTTTTGATGATGGGGTTGGTCCAAATAAGATCCAATCCTATGTTTACTAAACTAATATTTATTGTGACAATCAATTTTCAAATCAATATAAGTAAAATACCTTTTAATTAATTATGCATCTAGTTAGCACAATTTAATAAATAATTATGATACATGTTATGTGAAATTAAAAATAGTTTTATAATATATTCTTGAAATCTTGTATAATCTTAAACAGTGCACAAAATTAACAATTATATACAACTCTTACAATACTGTTAAAACCAAGCTAAATACCTTATTTCAAAAAATGTCAAAACTGTTGTTTTTAGAACTACAGAAAAATTTATAACTGCTCTCAACTATTAATATAAATTGGTTTATTCTCCATGTTTAGGATGATCACCAAATTTGTTAATTTTATGTGGTTTCCCTTTTGTTGTATTTTCTGGTATTATTTACAACAAACAAACACAAATGTTGCCTATTTTGTTAATAGACACTTATTATCCTAATTTATCAAAATTTGTGTTTTAACTTGTTTTTTTTTTGTAGTTATTACTGTTTTTTAAAATAAATCCATAATAATTTAATATTTACAAAACTGAGTTAGGCTCTGATTCACTGTACGGTCGCTCTTGGAGCGATTTTTCGAAGTTGGCGATAAATAGCCAAATATGGTAAACCTACCAATTCCGACCAATCATAGATGAGGATTTCCGAACAATGAAAAATGGAAGATTCTGACAACCCTAATCGAACAATGTAAGCGCCATTTTTAATTCTTTGTTCACCACGTTGGTTGTGCGTTGTGCTGCAAATATTTTTTGCATTTTTTTCTTTTGCTCCCTCGTTCGCTTTGTGATGGCTTCTGGATGGGGAATGTCTGAGGTAAGTGCAAGAATGTTTGGAATGGATGATGTTATGTGGTATGATGAGAATGTGAATTTAAGATATTTGTATGGTTTGGATGACAGGAAAGAGACATTTGATTTTTGTATGAAAGCTGGATTGATTGCAAGTAAATATGAATGTTGTAAATGTGGTAAAGATATGAAACTGGCTAAAAGGAATGATATAAGTGATGGTCATGAATGGAGGTGTGCATCTAGGGTGAAAGGAGAAGTGCATGATGTTAAAAGGGGTGAGAGAAAGGGTTCTTTTTTTGAACTGAGTAGAATGACACTGAATGAAATTTTAGTGCAAGTTTATATGTGGGTGAGTGAAAGTAAGACTGACTTTAATTTGAAAGAGAGTAAATGTTCTTCGAAGACTGTGTGTGATTTTCGTTCTTTTTGTCGAGAGGTTTGTGTGGAAGAGATGGTTGAAAGCAGCGTGAAACTGGGTGGAAGCGGTGTGATTGTTGAGATAGATGAGAGTAAATTTGGTAAGCGAAAGTTTAATAGAGGTAAACGTGTGGAAGGTAAATGGGTGTTTGGTGGAATTGAACGTTAGACTGGTAAATGTTTTATGAAAGTTGTGAATGATAGGACGTCTGAAAGTTTGTTGAATGTAATAAATGAGTTACGGGTACAACAATAATTTCAGACTGCTGGAAGAGCTACGATTGTCTTTCTCATGAAGGCTTCATACATCTGAAAGTAAATCATAGTCTGAATTTCAAGGACTCGGATACAGGTGCCCACACAATTACCATCGAGGGAACGTGGGGGCAGTTAAACGAGCAATGGCGTCGTCGAAAGCCAAAAATGGTCTTGATTACATCTTGCTGAATATGTATGGAGGAGGAATAACCAACACATGGCTAATAATTTCTTGGCTTTTGTCGACACCATTTTAAAAGTATATCTGCCAAAAACTAAAGATGATTCGAAGCAATAAATTGGTGGAAGAAGAGAGGTATGTTTATTATAAATATTTTTTTTATGATGTTTATTGTTCATTATTAACGATTTTGGTAATTTAGTCGTCATTTTTTTTAACGGGCAATATTTTCCATTATTGTTTATTTTAAAACCTCGCTTATAAATATTGGCGAGGTTGGTGATATTTTTGGCGATTTTTTGAAAACGTCGCCAAGAGCGACCGTACAGTAAATCTCTACCCTGAGTTATTTTTTCAAGTTAAAATGCTGCACGCAAGACCGAGTGTAAATGATTATAAGATCAAAACAAAAAGTTCCCATATGAAATATTGAATACTATTTTTTAAAATTATTTTTATACTTTCCAATACAATTTGAGAACTTGTTTATATATATGTTTGTTTCTTGGTTTTTTTCCCCCCCTACAGTTATAAAAATTCAGTTGTTATTTTCATTTGGCAACATGAACACTCTGATTATTGAGAATAAACCAATAACTAAAATTTCTGTTTCATATTTTATTAAATCATTCAAAAAATATTCCCTTAGATGAATTTCCATCAATAGTTGAAATTTATCAATGTTAACAATTAATAAAATGGTAAAATAAATTTTGGGGTACTTCTATCACAAGCTTAAATTAACACAGGTACTTATAACATTTAATTTAGCTATACAAACTTTATTCTATAATGATATGTGAAAAATCTCTTTATCTAGATTCAATAATTCAGAAAAACCGCTTATTCAGTATAATAATGATTATATAGATGCTGCCACAACTACCATATAACCCTTCTAAAGTATTAGTAGTTTTAGTAATTAAAAAATTTTGTCAAGCTGATGTAATTGTTACACATCACCTAGGGTTGTCGAAACAATATACCTTTTTGTTCTGGTGTAATAAGAAATCTAAGTTTCTAGAAGAACAGTAAATTCTACCAAAAATTTCAGTGAATTCAAAATTACACCAAAAAGATTATATAAAGCTGTGCTAAGGTAATTATTAACAGTACCATGAATGAGAAGTCTCCAGCATAATGCACTTTAATTTAACTATGACAGGAAAAAATCTTGTATAAGATAAGGCAAAGGAAAATTTTTCAACAGGCAAAATTATGTATGTTCAGTTTAATTAAAATTAAATTATTAATATAATTAAAATTAAAAATGGATAGCAAATTGTGATGATATGTATAAACCTAATAGTTTCAACATTTAAAGTATTGATTAAATATGCTAACTTTTACATACTTACCACTACATACGCACAATATCACAGTTACAATATATCTAAAAGCTGAACACATAGATGGTTATGATAAATTATTATGCAATACAATATTAAAATTTTTAATTAAATACAAATTAAATTATCACATTTAGGGGGAGATCCCCTTAAACTAGACCGATTTGTTTACATTCTGCAATATCGCCAATATCCGCTCTATTCTCGCCAAATGATTGCCAAGTGAAGGGATTACAATTACAATCTGGTTTATCTAGAAAGGGTGTATGTATAGCGTATGACGTTAAGATCTAGGCGGTGTTAATAATGTAATGAGAAAATATGATTGGATATAATATTCTACGTCATTTTTTTCATGTAATTCTGATATTTCCTGTTTGTTTTCGTGACTTATTTCTTCATTAGAATCATTCATTTGTAAATACAAAAAACTGAATTATTAATCGATTTCGATTCTTCATTTCCCAATTAGATAATAATTATATAATATATATTATAGAACAGCGAAATAACAGTATTCTATAATATTTTATATATTATAATATATAGAGAAAATTAAATTATAAATGAAGAAATATCAAATTCAAAAACCCATAAAATACACAATTCTGCTAAAATAACTATTTACAAAAAAATTTTAGTTTTTTCTTAAAAACATAATCTAAAACTAAAAATATTATTTTCATTAAATCATAAATTTCATAAGAATCTAATAAAACTCCAATACGTTAACTGAGGCTGTAACACTAATTTGGATAAATTTGTTTTCATTTAATCATTTTAGAAAATATTATAAAATTAAATAATACGTCGGTAATTAATAATAAGAAACCAATAATTGATATTCCAAATCTATTATTACAATATTATGAAAAATCATATTATTTAGGTGCCTTTAGATATATTGATGATTTTATAATTTTTATTATTTAGAAAAATTTGATAAAATTTCAAAAATATTTATCCTGAGGACTTTAAATTAATTTATTTATCATAATATTGTATCATTTTACGTCAACATAAATATCCAAAAATTTATTTTTAAATTTTAATCAATTTTATTTTAAGTTAAATAAATTAATTTTTTGCATCAAAACAATTGCATTTAGGAAAACCTTTTGAATATTATACTTTTGACTACATACTTCAATGAGAATAATAAATAATAGTTATTTGCTATAATACAAAATCTAGTTTATTAACCAAATGAAGAAATTAAATAATTGTTTTCCCTATTTTCAATTCCCATTCCTATAGGTAACACTTTACTTATGTAAGACTCAACAAACTGTTGATTATTAAATGTTGAGCATGTCTTATAACTCACAATAACAAAGTTTTCAAAAATTATAAAACTTAAATAAAAAAAGTAATGTTGTATGCATAAATTTCATTTTGAAATCAAAAATCAATTTTTCTGATTTAAAATCTAGAAAACCTTTTAAGGAACCTTTCTAGAAAACTTTTTAAGGTTATTAAGTAAGGTTTACGCAATGAATTATTTTCTTTCTCCTTGAACAGATTTATAACATTCAAAAACAATTTTAATATGGAATTTTTTACAATGTAAAATAATAAGTACGCCCGGTTTATTTATATTCTCTAAAATGAACCGACATGTAATTAATTGTGATATATATTTCATAACGTATATTCGGAATATATATCATAATAATAAATCTTTTCTTTTAAGAATATAATCATTATTTAAAAATAAGGCAAAAGTATTATTTATTGAATAGTAAATTTTAATTTTCAGGTATAAAAATATTTACAAACAATCTTATTATATATTGTCCAAAGAGTTATAAATACCATAAACAAGACTTATTAACTATGATAGATGACTAAATTTAGTGAATTTAACACTTACAGTGGAAAGTTTTTGTTCAGATTTAAGGACAGCAAGAATTTTTAAATAATAAATCAAATTTAGACATCAAAGTGTGCCTTAATCCTTTCAAAACGTATATGTCAAGAATATGAATGTAAAAACGAGAATACATGAAATTATAATTTCTTAGAAGAATGACTATTGATAATATTACTATCATTCTTATAATGGATGGAGTAATCAAAAAATTTCAATTTTTCATCACTAGAATAGCGATTATCAAAATAAATAAATGAATAATATAAGAATTTGTCATCCTTTCAGTGAGTACAAATCTTAAAATATTTATTTCAGTCTTAAGTATTATATTGTTAATTTCACTTTTTTAAGAACTTAAAAATTAAATCCTAAATTTAAAATTTATTAATTGAAATTTTACGAATTATTGAAATGTAGAAAATATATATGAAATAAAGGGCAAATGAAATTGATAAATTAAAGAGACAAATTGTTGACATGATTTTAAAGGAAATATATTGCTGAGCTATAAAAGAAATATGTTAAAAGTCGAAGCATTTATTTTGATTCCGTTCAAAGCAATTAAATTTTATTATCATTCTGTTACACAACACAGAGGTGTTGTAAATGTAATATTTGAATAATTTATTCATAAAATATATTTTATCCTAATTTTTAAAATTACTAAATGTTGAAAATATTATTACTATTTATAATGAGTGATTTTAAATATTAGGCTATCTTTTTTTAAAAAATACTTAAAAACACTTCTGATTTTGTTTCCCCCAACTTCCTAACATTAATAACTATAATTTTTTAATGTAGATTAAAAATTAAAGTATAATCAAAGTGAAAGGTGTTTTCGGCATTCATATGAGAACTTCAATCCTTTGGTTGCCCTTCTGTAGTTATAAAAATTATGCATTACTTCAATTTTACAAGCGTTTCCCTATTTCCTGCACATTTTAAAATAAAATCAATAGCAAAATCATTATTTTTAAGTTGATTATTAAAGCGATTAACTTGTTTTTTGATAAATTTTAGATTATTGTAAATATGATAAATTTGTTTTAATTTATTAAGTATTACATGTGTATAATCAACTACATTTAGAGATATTTTCGATAAAACCAATCAATTTAATTTTAAAGTTTATAAAATAATTTATTTGAAATCCAACATCTCTTTAAAAATTTACAGAAATGGGAAACAAAAATGCAGAAACACTTAAATGATTATAAATTACTTCATGAGAATTAAACGAGAAATTCAATATTTTTACTAGAATAACGAATGTTTAAGTTAAAACAAATGGAAACAAAAACTTCTTTTTTTTTACAAATAAAATTGTGTTTATATTTTAAACTAATATTAAAAATGTAGACAAAAAGAATGTCGGATTAGAAAAGGATGTCGGAACCCTTAGAATTGGTATTTTTCTAACATATTTTTTCATAAGTAAATAATTTTATAAGAACTATTAAGTGTTGGATACCTAAATTGAATAAATATCAATCTCAAAACCATAAATTTTGATCATGATTGAACCAGATAGTCATGTTGTTAGGGATTACAATTTTTAAATGAAGACTCATGCTCTTTTTCCAAGATATTATGAAATTCGGAAATAGTTTACCAACGCAGTTACCAGCCTACCAATTTATTTATAGTTAAAAATTGCAAGATGTTTCAATTCGTACGTCACTGAGAATCTCAAATTCTTATAAATATGAAATTGCTTAATTCAAGGACACAATTAACAGACTATTGTTGAATTCCTTTCATAATGAAAATATGTATGATGTTATTTTAGCATTATATCAATCAAAATCAAATGATGCAAAGAAACCTGCATTATTATTGTCATTAAGAAATCTACTATAATTGAATTCAGGTTCAATCAGAGCAATTAGAATCCAAGTGCACAAAATATTCTTCTTATTCATTCAATCATTTTTTTATTTCATCATCAAAGTCAAACTCATACGACGTGAAACCATCCAAAATATTTTTTCAATTGACAAAAAAAGCAACTGGTTATAAGGGAAAAAATCGCTATAATGAGGATGAATTAACAAATCTATTGGCTATTATTTTTTAAATGAGGATTAAAAAGAGATCCAATAAATTTGTTTTACATCCAAAATTCTCCTTTTTTAGTCCCTAGTTTTTATGACTTTCTGCCACTAAAGAACAGCAATTAAATCTCCCTCAACTGCCAGGAGAAATTTGAGCGAGAGAAAGTTGAGCGCTTGAAAGGGGGAAAAAATCCACGGTACAACAGTTGCACCGCAGGGACGAAAAGGTTAAACATTTTCAAAATGGAAAATAATACATCCAAATCTAAGTATAGTTGGAATATAAAAAATATAGTTGGAATATTTTGTATGAATGACAGTAAAATAAATCTAATCAATTAAAAAAAAAAAAAAAAAGAATAAATACGCTAGGCAAAATTTGCAATTCTCAATTAAGATTCGAATTTTTAATATGCAAATGTTTTGCATTTGTAATATTGTAAGTAGTATATGGGGGGGGGGGGCTAGAGGACACTCTAAAAATGCTATATTTCTTGCAAAATAAGACTTATTTTGCAAGTTTTATACCTGTTTTTTGATAAAATAAAAAAAACTGTAAAAATGGAGCATTTTTCATTTTTAAAATTTAAACAAAAATGTGTGTTTTTCATTCAAAAATGATGTCTTTTTCACTAAAATATTCAGTATTTTTAGTGTTTTTAAGTTGTTTTTGATGAAAAATAGAGCTTTTTTTCACTTTTAAAATTTCAACAAAAAAATTTGACCTACCAATGAAAAAATGAACACTAAAAAATAATAATAATGATAAGATAAAAGCCAAAGTATGTGTTTTTTTAAAAAGATAAAAAATTACTTTTTTAAACAATTTAAACCTAGATACCATTGCTTCATTCGTCTATAAATTTTTTTAAAATTTTCATCTGAAAGTTGTATTTTCATCATTACAGAGCGATCATTAACTTTTTGTAAATTTCTTATTATAAATTCAGGAGATAAATTCTGTTGGTATGTGTAAATATTATTCCAATCTACATGATCTTCTAATTTTTCTATTTTTCTAATGTTTGATATCTTGAAATTGTATCCCAATAAACCAAATCTTCGTTTAGTATTAAAAATGCTTCAGAAAGAGGTTGATATGCACTAATATATTCCCAATTAACCTAGTCTCTAAATTCCATTATAAAAGGTTCAGATAATTTTTGATACTTTGAAATTAATTTCCAATCTACAGTATCTTGAAAATTTCTAATTAAATCCTCAGTAAGAGGGTTTTTAGCTACTTCTATCCAATCAATTTGCACCATTTATTTAGATTTAAAAAGTCAATTCTTTTTATACATATATAGAGCTTTAAATTGTTTTGATTACCATCTGATAATACTTCTAATTTTAATTCATCTGGAGATAAGTTTTTCAATTGACATATTTTGATATCTAAATATTTTATAAATTGATTTCAAAGAAAATCTATTTTTTCTATATGTAAGAAAGGTTTTATTTTATTTGATTGTCCATCACTACCAATTGATAATTTAAATAGTAGCATAAAAATTTTGAGAATCGACATATTCTTTTGTTGCGACGTCTTTATTTATCAGGATTTGCAACATTCGAAGTCTTACATTTCCAAATTTATATATACCATTTTTAATTAAAGAAGGTACATATCATTATCTCGTACTAATATATTATCATTCTTTTTATTATTAATGAGTGTTTTTCTGTCTACATAATATTTATTACACACATCGTATTTATCAGTAGGAGTTGGGATATTAATTATTCTTTTGTTTTTAGCATCAAATACATTTTTATTTAAAACTAAAGCATTGTTTTCAAAGTAGCGTTTATTAACAGCGTTTTTTTCGTTTACAGGATCTTTCATATTGCCAATTATTTTATCTTTAGCATCAAAACTACCTTGAGCTGAATGTATTAGACTTTTTTGTTCTAATTCTTGTACAATTTTATTCACATAACTCATATTAGCTGAATCATGTAAATCTTTTGGATCTGACACATTTGAAATTCTTTTATGTTTTGCATTATAGTTATCATTTTGTGAATGAATAAGAGAAGCATCTGATAAATTTATAACGTCTTGTTTAAAATGTTCATGAATTCTATCCACATATGATTTTGTAGCAGAATCAGTTAATTCTAAAGGTTCATTTACATTTCTTAAATTCTTTTTTTCTATATCGTAATTTCCATCGTTTGCTTCAGTGAAAATATTTCTGATTCTATTAAAAAAATATATAAGTAGATAATTAATGTTTTAATGAAATTAAACACATCACACGATATTGAAGCTGTTTACCTTCATAATGTCATAGGGTGAAGATGTTTTTCTAAATATTATAAAGAGAAAGAGAAAAAAAAGAAAGAAAGAAAACGTGAATGACGTGTCCACTTGTGACGTGAAAGAAACGTGTCCACTTGTAGTGGCCGAGTCTTTTAGAGAAAACGACAGACTTCCTGTGTTTAATTGCTTTACAACATTCCTACACTGAACAGATGTTTTTTTTGGGGTGGTCCATCTCACAATTCCCACTCCTACAAAGATAAGTCCAAGAAACTCCACACCAATATTTTACTTGGGGAATTCTCAAACAATTATTGCCCGCCTGCAATAGCCCTTTCCCCTCAGACTTCCTGTGTTTAATTGCCTTACTGCATAACTTCAAGCAGTCATCAACAGAGGAGATATAATCTTGTTTACGAGCTGAGGACCCTTTTCTTGCTATTGAGGTCCAATTCAAGACACTTTTTGAATTTAATGTCTTTTTGTGAGCAATAAAAACTCTTTGATGTATAATATTTATAGCTTCCCAAATTTTAAGTCTTAAAATTCCAAATTTTAAGTGATACAATTAGATATATACTACTTATATAAATTTAAAATTAATTATTAACATAGTTATATTTTTATAACTTTTTAAGTATCAAATATATTTGTCTTCCAGTTTTTTGCTTTTTCATATACAAGTAAAATGTTACTTAGCATTAGTGAAGGACAAAAATATAAAGATCACAAACAAGTATCTGAAGGTTATTTAAAATATGTGTATGTAGTTAAAAATTTACTTTAGAACTAGAATTTCATGTAATGTTCACTTCATTAGTAATTTTTTTAATTTTCTAATTTCCCTACTGTTTAATTAGAAATTTTATCATAACCACATGGAAAAATTATTTTTAATTAGGAATTTTCCTTTTCTTATGATTTGAACCTATTTTAAGACTCGAAAATCCTATAAATTATATTTTTTCTGCAACTAATAATTTCAACTGAATTAATATAATTCAAATTATTTAAAATATTTATTTTATATCTGGATAAAAAGTTTAAAAAGATACTTCAATATTTTGCTAAATATTATATGTAGACTTTTCTGATAGTTCTTAAGAGATCGAAAAATTTGAATTAATTCATTAAAACAAAAATATGTTAAAATAATTTTAGTTAATATTTTAGCATGTCTCAAACGCTAATAAAAATATTTTACTAATTGTGATTTACAGATTAACTAATGAATTAGGGATTTATATTATCAACTAAAAAAATAAATTTCCATAAATACATAGTACGAGTTAACAATGGAATTATTATATAAATTTAAATTAGATTTTACATGGTTTATTGGAATAATTTTTATCAATGACAATCTTCATATAAATATAGCGCTTTTGTCAAATTAAATAATAAAGATTATTTTGTTTTATATTTAATTGTATGTAAATTTCAATTTGTCTACACTATAATAATATTTAAAAAATAACTCAAGTAATGAATTTGCTTATGGAAACAAATCTTCCATTTATATTAGAATAAATTGAACGTAACAGTTTAAGCTACTTTGTACACATAAATATAGTTATAATTTGTTGTTTTATATATATATACATGACAAATGATATTTTATCTAAGGTTGTTCAGTTTCGAGTAGAAAAATGCAATTCAACTAATAATTGTGTAACAAATAGCAGAACATCATTCAATAATGTTACATCTTCAATAATCTCATATTGGCAATCAGATGAAAGGCAATTTCATGAATTGTAGAATGCCTTAAAAAATTTCAAAGAAAAGGTTGTCATATCTATTAAAAAGTTTTATTTAAATTTATATTCGCTTTCTATTTCACCAAATTGATTCAAAATAATAGAATACTAATATGACTTAATAAAAAGTAGTATATTGAAAATTTAACAACAAATGATTTTTACACAGTTAATCTTTAGTCCATCACTTGGAATTATTTTCAAATTCAAGACATTAATCTAATAAATATTTTAATAATCATTTTAGGAGTTTGAATGTTTTTATTATATTTCGAGTCTTTGTAATGTTTATTTTAATAAAAAAATATTAATTTTTTCAATCATACAATATATAAAAATATTATATAATATATTTACATTTTAAATTTTAATGAAATAAATAATAATTAAATTAAAAATACAAAAATATATTCTACAATATTAAATACATAATATGAATTAAAAAATAAATAATATAATTTCTTTCTTTATTATTTAAACAATTATTTTATTAATTTTAAATATTATTTATTTTTTTATATGTTTCAGTATTTTTTATTTAATTCTTTGAATAATTATTTTAGTAATTAAAATGTATTAATTAATAAAACACTTTTTGTATTTATAAATTTTTTTTATTCTTTTTATGCATATATATAAATTTAATATATATATAATATATAACATAAAAATAAATTATTGACAATAACAAAGATAAAAAGTTATTTATTAAATTAATGTTTTTTAAAACTATGCTTATTTAAGTTAATTAATTTGCTGTGTAGAATCCCCGTACCGTTGCCCGTCAAACTGTTCTTCCCTATTTAGGAAGGATCAGTTTGACGTCATTGAACACACCTCCTCACCAAATCTCGCTCTCCTTGGCAAACCCGAAGGGTTTGCCAAGGAGAGCGAGATTTGGCGATATTGCAGAATGTAAACAAATCGGGCTAGTTAAAGGGGATCCTACCACATTTAGATACCATTTATAAAAATATTATTAATAATTTAATTTTTAAATATTTTCAACATGAAGAATTCCTATTTCCATTCGTTTTTATTATACAAAATATAATTCTTAACATATTAAACATAGCCATACCCAGATTCATTTCCACTTCTTTCTTCTCCTTTTTCCATTTTTTATTGAATATAAGCTTCACTTTCCAGTAACTTAATGTAAATATGGCACACAATCTGAAATTGTGAAAATCGAACATTCAATTAGAACTTCAAAATATTTAAAATATATATAAAAATATTCAAAATAATAAAAACACTATACATAATATACCTACCTTGGAAAGAACAGCTATATTTACTTTTCTTCTTAATATCAATCAGCAAGATACATCATATTCATTAATAATTGGAGGCAAGAATTTGAATTTAAAAAAGAATCTGTTTTAGAGAGATCTATGAATTTCCAACACCACACAAATTTTGTATTCCTCGAGACAAAAGTTTTAACATGAAATATATGGCCAAAAGCAATAATCAGAAACAATAATACATTATTTAATGGAATGCCTTCAGATCATGAAATTCTTAAAAACTACTTACCGTTTATAAATATCGCATCTTGTGTACAAGAAGCGGTATTGCCACAAAGAAGTTCGAGCGTACGAAAATTAAACATTTAAATAAGATGCCAACAAAAAGAATGCAATATATTTATTTATATTGATTCCAAGAAAATAGAAATTAGATTGTTAGAATGATTAGTATGTTGATGATAGGATGTAGTATGTATATGATGTAGTGAGAAAGATTTAAATCTTTCTTCGCCATCGCTTTGAAAAATGGATTAAAATCTGATAGTGACCAAATTGTATCAAATAATCTATAAATTGACACTAACAGTGATATTACTATTTTAATAAATATTAATTTTTACTCTATATCATACATTTGTAGTGATATTACACCATTGTAATGATGCCATCGAGTGTGTGCACTCGGTGGCTCTTTATTTCCCTCCAGTTGGCATTTAACATAAGATTAATTCTTCGTAATTCAACTAGTCTCGTGCTAGTTGAACGAGCTTTGTAATCAGACGATTTTGTAAGACAATGTTCTAAAATTTTGTTCTACATTTATTCACTTGAAAATAAACATTATTATTTGTAAGAAGTCTCAAATTAATTATTTAAAAGAACACACGCAACACTGGAACTTCTACAATGGTGACCCGGACGTGATTCCAATTATGTTATTGAATATGGTAAGCAATTTTTTTTTTCGCTTGTTACGTCTGCAATATAAACTATTAAATTTGAATCGAATAGATTAAAAGCAATTCTGCTCAGATACTTATTTCGCCATTTTGTTCCGTTGTCATCAATTTGTTACCATTTTGTTTCCAATACTGTCCATGATAAATATTCAGTGAAACTATATTTTTTAAAAAAAAAAAAAAAAAAAAAAACGTTGGTACAGAAAAATGGTGATTAAATTTGAAGCTACGTGATTATTTTGGCGACACATTTGGCAACTGGAATTATACAATATAAACTGCTTCATTATTCATTGTGCGACATAAATGATAAGTTGGTATCATCGCTACAAACATTTGCCTAAAATTGCTTTTTCTGAACAGTGATTTCACTTTGGATTTCAAGTAACTCGTCTTAAAAATGGCAGATTCATCAGCTGTAAAAATCCCCATTTTTAATTTATCAGATCCAAATCTCTGGTTTCATATGGTAGAAGCGACATTTCAACTAGCAACGCCTAAGCCCATAACTGAAGCGAGAACCAAATTCAACCACTGTCTGGCACATCTCCCTCCTGAAGTCACAGCGATAGTCAGAGATGTAATAATAACTCCAGATGAAACAGACCCATACTCTCGTTTGAAGCAAGAAATTATTGCTCGATGTGGGGAAACGAAGTCGCAGGAAATACGAAAGCTTTTGGCAGGCGAACAACTAGGAGATCGGAAGCCCAGTGAATTATTGAGAATAATGAAACGACGAGCTGAATCCCACGACATATCTGAAACATTACTGCTAGAGTTATTTTTAAGCCAACTTCCACAGAACATCCAATCTATACTCGCAGCTATTCCGTCCTTAACTTCAAGTAAAGCAGCTGAAGTTGGCGACAAGATACTTGAGGTCACTCCAGCCGGAGTGAGTGAAATTTCTCCCACTAAAAGCAGTGCTGAGCTTTTGGCCGAAGTAAAAGCTCTAAGGAAAGAAGTTGCTGAATTACGAGCTCGAAGCAGATCACGAAATCGGAACTTTTTGCATTTCCGGAATCGCCGTAAAAGTTTGTCACCACAAGGAAACTCATCCGGTATGTGTTTCTACCACAAGAAGTTTAAAGAAGAAGCAAGAAAATGTGTAAAACCCTGCAATTTCCAGGAAAACCGCAACAGGCAGGAGTAGAAGCGACATACGTCTTGCCTCCTACAAATTGTCGCCTTTTCGTTCGAGATAGAATAACAAATAGAACATTTCTAGTTGATACTGGAAGTGATTGTTCTATTATACCTGCTACGAAACAAGACAGACAGCATTCACCAATTCAGACTTTTACAGCAGCAAACAATACCATGATCAAGGTTTACGGTAAGAAATTATTATCACTTGATTTTGGCCTTCGTAGAAACTTTGTTTTTCCTTTTTACATTTGTGATGTATCGAATTCTATTTTAGGTGCTGACTTTTTATATTATTTTAACTTAAAGCCTGATATTAGAAAGCGTTGTTTAAGTGATATTAATACTAATTTAAAGTCTCATGGTATTATTAAATCTGCAGCTATTATTTCTGTTAAAACTATTTTTGGTAATGATAGTTATATCAAACTGTTAAATGAATTTCCTGAAATTACAAAACCCATTTGCTCAGACCAAATTGTCAAGCATAACGTCGTGCATAAAATTGAAACTTTCGGTTCACCAGTTTTTGCAAAACCTCGCCGTTTAGCACCAGATAGGTTAAAAATTGCAAAAACTGAATTCCAACATATGATTGATTTAGGCCATATGCGCCCATCGAAAAGCAATTTTTCATCACCACTTCACCTAGTTCCTAAAAAGGGAAGTTTTGACTGGCGCCAGTCGGAGATTATCGCGCGTTAAATTCGCAAACTGTTAAAGACAAATATCCAGTCCCAAGCATTTTAGATTTTACCAGTGAACTTCACGGAACCAAAATATTTTCTCACATTGTGGTGAATTTCTTTATGTTGCCGAATGATGAAGCTCGTCATCGTACATAAACTATTTTTATTAGCCTACATTACAACACACCACACACAACACAAAACAGTTAACATTGATATACATTGTAACACTCGTGGGCACATTTAAGAGACGTCCTGTCTCTCCTGTTGCTTTTGTCAGACTGCCTTCGACTTCCTTAGTTCTCCGCGAGGGGCGCTGTTATTACGTCCGTTGCGCTGTTATTATGTCCGTTACAGACTCCCCCTCTGGTTCCGTAAATTCGTCCTCGATCAGGAACCAGCAAGGCATAATTTGAGTTAGGGTTCTTTGGACGACCACGTTTTCGCAGAGGCATAATTGGGGTCGCCTCATTGTCACTGCAAAGACGAAGGGCAGACGTGTGGTAGGGTCCCAGAATCTCTTCAGGATTATCAGGATGGGCCACTTCATACGTTGTCGGAGAACGTTGGGTTACCACAACGTACTGTCCGTCTCTTTTTGGCATGAATTTAGCTGTTTTCTTACGAGCAGCATTGCTAAGGGGATGCAGAGTTACCCAAACTTTATCACCAGGTTTAAACTGAACGGCTTTACGGCGTCGCTTATCTGCATAAACCTTCCTTTCATCTTGTTTCATTTCTACTCTTTCTCTTATTTCAGCAGAAATATTAGCCAGTCTTTTTAAGTATGGAGTGATTTCGGGAACAAAATTTTCGTTGTTTACAATAGCTCTGAAGTCGTTTGTCACATCATCGATTGTTCTCATTTCTCGACCGAATTGTAGGTAAGCAGCAGTTTCTCCTGTTGTATCACACTTAGCACTGTTCATGGCGAACCTTATTACTGGAAGCTTATCTTCCCATTGATCGTGTCGATCTTGAACTAAGATTGCGAGTCTTGGCTTCAAATCCCGATTTTTTCGCTCAACAGGGTTGGCCTGTGGGTGGTATACAGGTATTACAGCTTGATCAATTTGCAATAGGTAACATAGTTGTTGCATCACTGCTCCCACAAACTGTGAACCATTGTCACTAATCAGTCGCCTGGGTAGACCATACCGTAATATTACTTCTTCTAACAAAGTTACTGCACATTCTTTCGCTGTGGCTTGGGTGAGAGCAAACAGCTCAACCCATCTAGTACAGCAATCTTCCACAATGAAAATCCATTTCTTTCCATTGGGACTTTCAGGCAAAGGTCCGAACAAATCGATGGAAAGTGTTTCGAATCGTTGAGAGTACACCGGAGTCCTCAGAAGTCCAGCTGGTTTCTGGTTCGAAGGTTTATACCGATTACAATCAGCACAGTTTTTTATGTACTGAGTTATGTATGAACGCATTCCAGGGAAATAATAACGAGAGGCAATTTTGTAGAAAGTGCGTTCTGCACCATAATGTCCGGCATATGGGGAATCGTGATACTCTTTTAAGATTCTTTCTCGTTCCTGAACAGGGACTACCAGTTGGGCCTCTTCCGAGTCAGATTCTGGAGCGTAACGATATAAAACTCCCTGAGACATGATGTATCCTCGGTTGGTCCAATTCATGTAATTTTCATCTTTTGTTCCACTTTCGAAACAATCAATTATCTTCTTTATGTCTGGGTCATTTAGTTGTTCAGTTCTGATGTCACGTGCACTTCGTGATGGTAAGTCAACGACAACAGTGCATAGATTACAGGTTGTTTCTTCATGCTTGCACACAGGTCTGGATAGCATGTCGGCTACTACATTAGCTTTTCCTGTAATGTATTCTACCTTTAAATCATACGATTGGATTTGTAACGCCCACCTTGCAAGGCGACCAGTAGGTGATTTGAGACTTAGTAACCATCTTAAGGGCTGATGATCAGTTATAACTGTTATTGGAGATCCTTCGATGTAACCTCGGAACTTTTCCAAAGACCATATAACTGCCAAGGCTTCACGTTCTGTGGTCGTATAATTCCTTTCGGCTGATGTTAGCAGGCGGCTAGCATACTCGATTGGATGTTCTTCAGGGCCTTGTCCTTGAGTTAGTATTGCACCCAGTGCTTAATTTGAAGCGTCCGTTCTGAGAATAAAAGGTTTGGTCTCATCTACTTGTTTCAACACAGGGGGTGAAATCAAGCGTTTTTTCAAACATTCAAAAGCCGCTTGTTCTTCCTGTTCCCACTTCCAAGTGGAGCGCTTCTTAGTAAGGTTACTCAACGGCCTTGAGATCTCTGCGAAATTAGGAATGTAACGACGATACCAGCTACATGTTTGAAGAAAACTCTGTAACTGCTTTACATTCTTTGGTGAGGGAATTTGGACAATGGCTGTCACTTTAGCAGGGTCTACTTCTATTCCAGAACTTGTGATGTAATGTCCCAGATATTTGACTTTCGAGCAAGCAAAATGGCATTTTGCACGATTAGCATGCAATTTGAACTTTTGGAGTCGTTCAAATACAGCTTTCAAATCTTCTAGGTGTCCTTCGAAAGTTGAAGACATAACAATAATATCATCCAAGTATGTTAAAGTATTAACCTTTAATCCATTGCAGAAAAGGTCCATAAGTCTCTGGAAAGTGGCTGGTGCCGTTTTCAATCCAAAAGGCATTCTGGTGAATCTGTAAACACCAAATGGGCAAACAAAGGCTGTTTTGTCTTTATCTGGTGGATACATTTTTATTTGGTGGTATCCTGATTTTAGATCTATTGTCGACATGAAGCAGTTTGCTTTGCACTTTGTAAAAGATCGTCCATTCGTGGTAACGGGTATTGATCTGACTTGGTAACAGCATTTAGTTTCCTATAGTCAATGCAAAGACGAAATTCTCCATTTGGTTTCGGAATAAGAACCACGGGTGAAGCATACGGTGATTCGCATTCTTCTATCACACCTGAAGCAAGAAGTGCTTCGATCTCTTTCTTTAGGATGTCTTTCCGGGCAGGTGAAAGTTGATAAGGCGTAGTAGCTACTGGAGGAGCATCACCAGTGTCAATTCGATGTTCGATGAAAGGTGTCGGGTCTCCCCCTGGACGGAAGCAATTTTCATACTGAGAAATGAGGGAATTCATTTGCTTGCGTTGGTTTTCAGTTAACTGTTCACCTTCGTATGAACGAAGTAGGTGAGGGCTTGCTAGGGTAGCAGTTTCATTCAAGTCGCAGGATTGGGCTAATAGAGTTTCAGCAAACTGGAACCGTTTCTTTGGGTTATCATCAAAGTACCAAGTTCGATCTCGAAGATTTAGTACTATGCCAGTTTTCTCAAGAAAATCCGTACCAAGCAGGGTACGATTCCTTTTAGCATCTGGGAGAGCCATCAAGGTCAATGAGAAATGTCGACCTTCAAGTCCGACAGTTACACAGGTTGTGTAAACGTCTCTCACTTTCTGGGTACCGTCAGCAAGTGTCATGGTGAGACAGGATTTCTCAAATTTAGATCCTTCTTCTTTAAGGATTTGATATAATCTTTCACCAGCAATGGAATGGGTTGCACCACTATCAGCACATGCTGTTCCCGATATGCCATTTATCGTTAGGTTAATAATAGAATTCTGAGTAGGGGTATGTAAAGAATGAATTTCTATTTTGTCGAAATGAGTAGAACCTAAACTTGCAGAAGGATTACAAGTTGGACATTTCGTTTTAATGAAACCTGGTCTTCCACAACCATAGCAGGTCAACGTTGGTTTCTCAGAGTTGTTAATTGGCTTGGACCTATTAACTTTTTCAGAGCGAAATGTCTTATTATTGAACATTAGTTTTGAATCTTCATGTCGAGTATTTGGAGGTTTTCTTGTATCGGAGGAAGCTAGGTTCTTCTTTTGATTAATGTGTAGGGAATCATAAGTATCCAACTTCTCTACTAACTCAAGGGGTGAGTTTAAATCAGGCCATAAATCAATAAGATGCTCTTTTACTTCTTGAGGCACTCTTTTCTTGATTTGATCAGCTATCATAAGTTCTTTCAGCTGCTGAAAATCCTTAATTTGAAGTTCAGACAACCAACCCTCAAAATAACTTGATAATTCAAAATAATAATCACGCCAATTGTGATCAGAAGTTTTGCGATGCATTGAAAACAATTGCCTATACTTGTCTGCAGTCAATTTGAATCTTCTTAAAAGCATAATCTTCACTTTCTTGTAATCATTAAATTCTTCCTCTGGTTCTTGGGCTATAAGCCTTCCTACGTCAGCTGGCAATCGTCCAATCAAATAGGGAACCCAAGTTTCTTCAGGAACTTTCAGAAACTTCAGCTGGCGTTCAAAAAGATTGAGAAACATCGCCATGTCACCTTCTTCAGGATTGAATCGAGGGAGGATTCCTTGTAGGTCCAATTTTGGTGGATTGTTTACTATATTAGAAGTTGTTGCAGTATTTTGGATGATCCTTTGGCTTTCAAGTTGTAGTTTCAGACGTTCCAATTCAAAAGCTCTCTCCTTGTCAAGTTTGCTAGCATTAGCAGCTTCTTCATCTAATTTCTCTTTTTGGATTCGTTCTTCAATTATATTAGTTAACATATTCTTTACTAAGTCCTCATCATAGTTTGGTGACTTTGTGATCAAATCTTTTAATTCTAGGACCTTTAGACCGTCTGCCCCGTCTAACCCCATTTCTTGTGCAAGAAGCCTGAGATCTTCTTTACGTCCTTTTCCCAAATATGATGCCATTTTTATTTAAAGAAAACAATGTCCTAAAAATGCTAATATTACTTGGTATTTTAGAGTCCTATGAACCTGAATTTCAATAATATTTCACAATATACAAATTAACTATTAATATTCTAATAAAGATACAAAATAGCAACACTTTACTGCAAGAAAAATTCAATGAAACATTAACATTTGCATTAAATATAAAAGAACACGCAATATAGAAAGAAAAATTTTCTGTGGATAAATGCCATATACAAGTGATACGAAATAACCCTTTTATAAAAATACACTTGCTTAATACTCTTTAAATATTTAAATATTCTGAAATATTTTATTACATTTCCTAGATATTAAATGCTTTCGACACATTATATACTGTTCAAAATATCATTAAAATATATGCAATTTACAAGAAATACAAAGAATAAATTCTAATATCTTCACCGCTGCTATTTCCTTTTAAAAAAAATAAATTTATATGATAAGACACCAAAAATAAACAAAGAATAAAAATCTAATTGAAAGAAATAATACTCAATTTTGTTTTCGTTAATACCATTCGCTTGGAAAGCAACTAAGAGGAATACGAACATGAGTCATACAAAATAACATAAATCTTAACAGTGAGCTCGTTTTCATTTTCAGTGAGCTCGTTTTCATTGAGTTTTCATTTCCGCTGTTACTCATTTCGAAACAGTTCTTTTTCGTGCATTTACATCAGAACAAATAATAAATATATTTGAGGCAGCAATATTTTCAACTAATAAATTCTGAATAACTAGATGTTCTGAATAACTATTTTATAATTATATAAATTCTGAATAACTTCTGAATTATTTCCTTTTACTGCCAGGGTGGCAAAGATTAAAATGTACACTTTGATATTTAAAATCAAAACAAAACAAATCTACTTATCTTTGAAGTAATCCGCTAATGAAGATAAGGACTTTCCAGTGCCTATCACTTAGACGGTTTTCAGCACCTAGGATTAGGCTTAAAACCTGAGCCAAACAAAACAAGCCCCACGTTGGGCGCCAATTTTTTTGTGGTGAATTTCTTTATGTTGCCGAATGATGAAGCTCGTCATCGTACATAAACTATTTTTATTAGCCTACATTACAACACACCACACACAACACAAAACAGTTAACATTGATATACATTGTAACACTCGTGGGCACATTTAAGAGACGTCCTGTCTCTCCTGTTGCTTTTGTCAGACTGCCTTCGACTTCCTTAGTTCTCCGCGAGGGGCGCTGTTATTAGGTCCGTTGCGCTGTTATTATGTCCGTTACAACATTGATTTAGTTAAAGCTTTTCATCAAATTCCGATTGCTCCCGAAGATATTCACAAAACTGCAATTATAACACCATTCGGTCTTTTTGAAAGTACTCGCATGCAGTTTGGTCTGTGCAACGCTTCAAGTACATTTCAGCGTTTTATTGATGAAGTAACTAGAGGTTTAAACGGTGTATATGCCTTTATTGACGATATTTTGATTGCTTCTAATTCTCACGAAGAACATGAACTACATCTGAGAGCTCTTTTTGAAAGATTAAAATATTATGGCTTAACTATTAACCCTTCTAAATGCACTTTTGGACAAAATAGCTTACAATTTTTAGGTTTTAAAATTTCAGAAGCTGGATTAGAACCTTTAACTGATAGAGTTGAAGCTATTTTAAAATTTCCTAAGCCAAATAACCTAACTCAATTACGGAGATTTTTAGGACTATTTAATTTCTACAGACGTTTTATTCCAAAAGCAGCTCATATTTTACATCATTTAAATAAATTTCTTGAAGGGCATAAAAATAAAAAAAAGTCTCCTCGTAAAACCCAGAAACCCGAAAAATCTCTCGAATGGTCTGAGGAAGCTGATAATGCCTTTTTAAATGCTAAAAAAGCTTTGGCTGATGCAACCCTCCTCAAATATCCAATTCCTGGCGCTAAATTAAGTTTATGGACAGATGCCTCAGATTTTGCGATTGGAAGTTCTCTAATGCAATTTAGTCAAAATAACTGGGAGCCGATAGCATTTTTTTCTACAAAATTAAATAAAAGTCAAAAAAATTGGTCCACCTACGATCGCGAGTTATTAGCCATATATACTTCAATTAAAAAATTTAGGTACATGCTTGAAGGTAGAAATTTTTCAATTTATACAGATCAAAAGCCTCTAATCTACGCATTTAAACAAAAACCAGAAAAATGTTCACCTCGCCAATTAAGGCATTTAGATTTTATTTCTCAGTTCTCGACTGACATTCGACACGTCAAAGGTGTGGAAAACATAATAGCAGA
>JAPDSC010017794.1:554706-566944 GCA_026290005.1 Latrodectus geometricus
TCAAATTAATTATTTAAAAGAACACACGCAACACTGGAACTTCTACACATTTAGAGTGAATGATGCATCATTGCAATGATGACAAAATAATAACACAAATTTTTATTTTGGAATCAAGAGCTGCATTAACTAGATGTGTTTCAAACTTTCCAGATGATCTACGATTTTAAATTCAAAAGCACTAACTATTGAACTTATATATGAAAACAATATATATATTTTATTCGTAAGAACTTTTAAGAGTAAAACTTAATATGGATTAAACAAATGCAGAGGAACTCAAGGTAGCCTGATTGGAAAGAGTTTTTCTCTTATAACTGAAAGTTGCAATTCTATTTTGACTCAGTTTGACCATTTTATTAATAGAATCTTGCAAGTAATGTAATTTATGTTATCATGATTTTGTATAGAAAAAAAATTAAAAGAGATTTTTAACCTAGGTATTTTGTCTTATTGATATTTTAATGTGTATCGCTCGCGAAGTGCGTTGCTAATGCTTTCGTTGTCTAATTAGAATATGTATTATTTTGAAAGAAGGTTTGATATTTTGGGAACTTTTTAATTTAACCGAACAAAATACATCTTGTCAGAAAAGTTTTTGATTTTGAACCACTTTTATACTTATCAGGAATTAATTTAGATATTTTTGAAACACTGCTTCGACTCATGTGAAATAGCATTCGAATATCAAAAGAAGTGAACTTAAAATATTCAGAATAAACCAACCTTTCTATTCAATAACTGCTTTATCTCACTTTTTTTTTTGTTTATATTTGACGTTTTACAACAGGGAAGCAAAAGAATAAAACTTTTTCACAATAAAATTTATTTTGGTGAATATAATCTTATAATTCTTTCAAAGCTGAAAAATATATTTCTTTTCTACTTCAAAACATGAAAAAAATTCAGACATAACATAATAAAAATATTTCGAATATAATGAAGTCCATTGCCTATTTAAACTAATTTGAAATTTTCAGACTAAACGAAATCTTTATTAAATGCATATAATCTAAACTTTAGACTTAATTATAATATTTTTCGATTTTAAATTTCGAATGCTATAGAAAACTCTCTTCTGAGAAATACATTCTCATATTTAAGCTCAAATGAGTTATACTATTTATTTCTGTCTTTATGAAAATTCTGGATCAAGTCTCCAAATTACAAAATTATCTGTGTTTTATGAGATTGGCAACTATCTCCTGTAATAGAGCTTAAAGATGATATATCTCTATACATGTAAAAATTCAAAATACTACCAAAGATTTCGTAAGGATCATTGATGCTATAGTTATTGTTCACAGATCACTATTAAATATCTTGCTCAAAACAATTAAAGGATATTGAGGTTGTGGGTTGATCTTACTTTGGAGAATTGTTTGGGGAGTGATACATTATTGCTAGACGTAGTAAGTCATATGATCTATAAACCTATAGAGATCTATGAGAAAAAAGTGACATTTGTTTGGCAGAAAAAATGGATTTTATTCAGCATTTGATAACAAAAGTTTAAAAAAAATTAATAAAATAAGCACAATTTGTCCGTATGAAAAAAATAGATAAAAATTTCCTTTATAGAGAGTTGTTTTTAGAAGGGGTATGATTTTCTCGGACAATCAGCAAAGTTGAACTTCTTTGAGACACCAAGTCAATGAGACTATTAATGAAGGATTAAGATATTTTGTCGCATTTCTCTAGAAGGGTTCTTTCCAGTTCTTGGAAAGTTTGTGTGAGGATCAGCATTTCGAATTATATAGAGATCGGCACATCCATGAATTTAGATGCTAGCATCGACCATCACTCCTCCATCACTAAATATAACACTTTCCTCCATGAACGTAGGATAATACATTGTCGACTTGTTTGAATGACACAGTTTATTGAACATAAACGTAAAAAAATTTTATGAAGAAATGAATGTACACAAATTTACAATCACCTTCACAAGTCAATTGGAGGAAAGCATCTTTCTATTCTCTTATATTTATTTTTACTTCCGAAGTCAGTGGGTGACATGCCCTCTGGTGAAGATATCTGAATACTACAAATAGAAAAACAGGAACTCATCAGAGAAAAAATTGCTGTGTTATTCATTTCTCCTCCAGATCAGATACTTTGCTGCCATTGGGTCCTACGGTGCCTTCCTTTTAACGAGATACATCATTGGTCGATGAGCATACAGCCCTACAGCGTGAAAGCGATTTCGGACAGTTACTGTCGAAACTGTAGTACCAGTTGCCTACTGAAGGTGTTGTTGAAGAAGACTAGCATTGATTTTTCGTTGTCTCCTAGTTGTTCACGTTAAATAACAGTTTTCATTGGGGGTTGTTGCACGTGTAAGTTGTTGCATTAACCTTCGATCTCCATTCGTGGTCTCCAAAAAACTTTTCTAGATCTTGGAAATCACACTTTGTGAAACTCCAACGGTTTCTGCTGCTTCAGAAAGTGATTGGCTCTCCTTTAACAACCAAACAATTCTCCAAGCTTCTGATTCGGTTAAGTGACATAGTTTAGACATCGCACTCATTGAAACAACGCAGTTATTGAATGTCAATCATTCCTTTTCACTTAGTTGTACAATAAGTTGGAAGCGATAATGTTTTGTATTAAAATGACTCGCTGCCGTTAAAGTGTCATCTTCGACTTAAAGTTCAAAGTTTGAATACTGCGAAGTTTGGAAATGAGAAGAGTTAGTATTTGTGATTCTCCATTACAAAAAAAAATTGTTATTTTGCAAAAGATTTACTATGTCCTTTAATTGTTTTGAGCAGTTATTACTAAAATGACAACGAATGCCTTTACACAGGTGAAAAGTTGGATAAAGCTATAAATGCTTTCCAATGAATTTTATGTCCTATGACAAGCTGTATGCTTGTTCTAATTGAAATTTTATTTGTAAAAAAGAACTGTATAAGGATGAAAAAATCCTAATAATTCATTATAATGATATAAATAGAACTACATGTTTTTTGTTTTGTATTACTAATATTCTTTACCAATAAAAGAGATAAATTGAATTTTAAATGAAGTTATTAGAGACAAAAAACTGTGAATATTTTAAGAAAATCAGTGTTACTGTGTAGGCTATACAACTTCCAGTGTTCAAATATTGTTAAGTGAACTAAGTTTGTATAATAATGAATTATCTTATTCAAGTAGTCAGAGAGCTTCAATGAACAACTTTAATGTTCTCCTTTAAACTTTTCTTTTTTTGAGTGTAAAAATGTTCTTTTAAGACCCCTACTTTTTATAAAATAATGATGCAATGAAAAAAATATTTTTTAATTTATATCAATCACTGTAATGCTCTAAAAAATGTGATTCTTTTCACAACAAATAATGGAAGCAAATATTGATATACTCTAGACATAATTGTTTTATATATACAAAAGATAGTTTTTATTAACCTATAAAAAAATTTGAACAAAAAATATAAGAATCTAATAAGAAAAATAAAGCATTTTTAAATCTGGATCCATCCAGATTTGTGACAGATTTGACCTTAATGCATAAAAACTAACCCATGAAATTTTGAAGTATGAAACCTATAAAAAAAACCAAATTTTTTTTACTGTATGTATGTTGGAAATCCATTCAGTTATGAATCGAATTTAAAAAATTAATTTTAATACTGTTTCAATCTCCACATTTTTCAAGTTAAATCAACACTTTTGGTTTGCAATCTGGAGACTTACTCTGTAAACTTTAAATAAGAAAATAATGCCACGTAATCCATGGAAGCTTCGAAAGAGACACACTCTTTATATTTTATAAGAATCTCTGTAATATTTATAAATAAATAAAAATAAATGTTTGAGAACAATCAGAAATTGTTAAAAATAATGGCAAAAGTAAATGTTTTATTATTACTTACAATTGCTGTCTTTATTCAATTTGCATTTGACAGTGCAGAATTAGTTTGAGATTATTATAAATAATCCTGATTATAATATTAATAAATAATCCTGGAAATCCTGGTATTCATATTAGATTTTAGCAGAGGATGATAATATTTTATCTTACACTGATTCAAGGTACAAGTGAAAACCTGATCGCTGCTCCAACATACGTGAAAACAAAGGAAATATATTATCATGATACTTTATTTGACCAAAGCAGTCTGTCATGAAAGACTACCATTTAAACAAATTTGTCAAAGTGAAATGGGGATAAATCGTAAGAAATAAATCGGTACTTACGTACTATGACGACTACCTTGGTAAAAATTTTCATGGGCTATTTCAATGGCGGGATTAGCATGGTTTAAATAATATTTACATAATACTCATTATTTTAGGGTCCTCTATAACCTATGTCAGCGCCTAAGTTTTTTTTTAGATAATTGTTATATTTGCCAATATATCTAGGTAGTCTTCATAGTACTTAAGTACCAATACATCTTTGCCTTGATTATCAAAAATGCTTTTATCATTTATTGGTCATTAAGTCACTCGAATAATCATAATCCGATAGCTATTTTAAAAAATAAGTTAATGGGTACGAAAAACACCCACAAAAGCAGATTCCAACAAGCAAAATATAAAATAGTAATTCAATTTACTCTTGCTGGTAATATGCTATGATAAAAATAAGTTTTCAAATTATTGGCGTTAGAATAATCTATATTTATGCTGGAATCAATGAACATTTTCAAAATAAATATAATTTTCGTCACATCATTTGACTCAAATTAATAGATCGTATATAATCCTATATATCTATAATCAGATATACTATTTATCACAGCGATATAATATTATTGAATAGAATAAGACATATTTTTAGAGTGACAAAAAATTTATAGCAAAATATTTATACAAATAGTACAAAAATTAATAAAGGATAAATGGAAAATGATCATAGCTAATTGTTTTGTCATACTTCTTTTATTTAAAATCCGATGACTTCCAATTAAAACTGCTTACTGGGCTTAAAGCAAAACTGCTAATTGAATTAATTTCATTTTTTTGAAAAAATTGAAACAATTTCCTGTATACATTAAAAACTTTCAACACGGACATTTGCAACTGTAAATATTTAATAAATGAATTTTTTCTAGTAGAAAATATAAGTCGTAAACATTTTAGAACAAAACAAAAAGCCTGAGTTTCAGTTTTTTACAAGTTTAACTTGTTTTTATGAATGTAAAAAATATTATGCATTTATAAGATTATCTTTTAATGTAGTAATTTATAACCTGATCTGAAGTTGAGTGGTAATTCAATGCGAAGCAAAGATTGTTTCCGAAAAACATTTTATGTATAAAATGGTGGCAATTGTCTATCTCCAGCGTGGATGCGATCCATATCGTAATCAGCTGCTTTATGTCGTTTTGTATTGAAAGGACTCTATACTGCGGATCCTATGGGGTTGTTCAAAGTACAGCAAAGTTCTTTGGAATTCACTGACACTTGAGCTTTTAGTCATCACACCCACACAAATTAATTCAGTTTATACATTATAGCACAACATGTTATATTATTTAACAAAGAACTTATTCTATTACTTCAATTTAGCTTTAATTTGATATTATACATACACATTTGTAAATTATAAAAAACTGAAGTTGAAAAATAGAAAAAATAGTAATTACGAAAAATTAAAGCAAAACGCATCTTATTCAAAAAGTAAAGTACCTGTAATTTAATTATTCTACAAAAATAATTGTAACTGTAACTAACTTCTTTAACATATGTTCATTACATTATTGTTTAATTACAAATTATGTAATCATTTTGATAACTTCTTTTGGAAAATTGGATGCGAACACGTACCAAAATTTAATTTTGTTTAAGTCAAAATAAAGTTACTTAATCATGTGAAATAAACTTTGTAAATACATTGCATCAAACATTTGTAGTTGATTAACTTACCTGAATATACACTATTTATAGTTTGACATTGCTAAAGAAAATATGAAAATTGCAATGTGAATTAAATCAAAAATCCATCAATATAAAAAATAATCTTCATAATCTTTGACAACATTTATCAAGATATGCTTTCTTTTCTCGGAACTTCCCCCCGCATTAATGGCATTTTGAGTTTTTCTGGCAGATTTAAAAATATCATCAACCCTTTTGAATGTCTGTGTCATATATAGGTCAAGTGCAAGATGAAACGCAATTGTCCATCTAAAAAAAAAAATACATTGATAGATTCAGTCCTTTCATGAGACAAAAGAAAGTTCCATTGTGAAAGAAAAAATAAAGTTGGCAATTTTTTTTTTTAAACCACGAACTCTTATCACATGTCCAGTTCCTGTTTTGCCTCCTTTCGGACGGGACTAAAAATGGATTGTTTCATGGCGCTTCTTATCTGAACAGCCATCCATTTGTGTTTCACTAGAGATACTAGTTCGTTAGACTCGGACCTGTTGTGAGAAGAAGGCTCTGCTGCATTCAATTCAAAATCACTCTAGATTTTATTCACGTAAGTTAAAACTTTTCTATAATTTACATAATAATTATGTGTAATTACATATCTTGTGTTTTTTATGCATTGATTGAAAATTTTGAAAATGTTATGAGGTTAAGAATCCGTTGATATCTTAGGTCGTAACAATCATTTCAACTTTAGATTCATATTAGTTTAACATAACCCATAATCAAAACGAGATTTATTACAATCATGTTTTTTTAAAATACAAAGTGCCTTATATGAATGTCAAAAATATAATAAAGTCATTTCTATTAAGCAATTCAAGATTTTTAAATTAATAATTTTGCATTTTAAAAATTTTTTTGAAGCTTTGTTTAAGTATGTTATTTGCTTAATTAAATATGTGGATGTAAATTAATATTTAAATGTAAAAAAAAAAAAAAATGGTAAATAGTAAAATTCTTATATGTATTTAAAAAAAGAATTATATAATAAGGAAATATCTTTAATTTTTAAAATTCCTTAGACGTTTAATTTAAATTTTAGATATTAGTTATGATAATACTAAAACATGATCCCACTGCGCAAAATTTAGAATATAACTAAGTCAAATACGATTTGATATAATGACAACTAAAGTGAAAAAAATTGTTTTTAAACCTTGGAAGTTGTATGAATTCTCTTCTTCCTTAATAAAAAATGCATAAAAATTAACGTTTAAAATGTATAAAAGTTAATCTTCAATTAAAATTCAATTGAATAATTGAAAATTCGATCTTAGAAGAAAAAGTTAATTAGTATATTTTCAATTTCATCTGAATTTCGAAAGGGATAATAAAAATATTACCTCTATTAGTTGCGGAAAAAACATGAAAGTATAATAAATTTAATGAGCATTAATGTTTCTGAAAATTAAATTTAGAGCTATTCCACACCTTCTGTAATAAGTACGTGGAAATAGTTTGGTTTTCACAGCAAACAAATGATAATAATAACATATATTTATGTTTATAAAAAGCAATGTAGCATTTTCATTCACGAAGTATTTTGTTTATATTGGAAATATTTTAAAAAAATGAAGGATATTTTTTTGTGTTACGTTTTTTATTGTGTTATTTTATATTTTTATATTTATTATGTATATGAATCTATATAGAAAACATGAGATCGTGAATTTATTTACATTGGAATTGGGGTTAAAGGGAAAAAAATAAGGATTTATTTTACTTTTATTTTTTAAGTCCATAATATTTCCATGTAATTTTTTAAATATTATTTTACAGAATTTTTTAAATAATATGATTCTAGTGACTAAAAGTGATTTTGAATGGAAATTCGTTTTAGGCGCCAAATGCTTTGGGTTACAAAAATATGCCTATAAATAAAAAGTTATTTTTATTTGTCAACACACCCTTTTTCTGTTTTAAATGATTACGGTTCCCAAGAATAAAAGTTAAGTCCCGGAAAAAGATATCGCTCGATTTGTTTACAAGAGCTGTGAATGCTTGAAAATGATATGCACGAAAGATCTAAATTATAGAGAAATCTATAAGGGCTCTATGAATCTAATATATATATTATAGACAAGATATGTGTGTGATAAACTTTTCATTATCTTATAAAAATTTTCAAGAAAAAGTTATTGACAATCGACAGAAAAACCATTTCCGTTTATTTTTCCTATTTATTTATAATTATATACTATTTTTCATATTATTGTTACATTATTTAAACATGAAAAATAATATCCTATATTATTTCCCCATTTATTTTGTAGGGGAAAAAAAATACTAATTTTCTCTATACTTTCACCACATTAGAAGATTCCCACATTTTGTTCATGAATAGGTTTGCTTTAATATTAAAAATATTAATGAAAAAGTATTCATGAACAAAATATGCTTGCGCTTAATCATAACCTACGTCAGCCAGTTCTAAGACTGTACAGCTACTACCAATAAAAAATAATTGTAATAGTTGTAGCAAAGTCATTAAAAATCTTAAGGCAAATGATGAATTTACATTTAATGATTAATAAATTGGAAATGATCTATCTGTTCAAGATCTAAGGATTTTCATTGACAAATTATCCGAAAAATTTTGCAACGAAATGTGAGACATAATCTATTATTGTACCATATATATATATTTGTAAATATTAAATTAATTTAAATATTATATGAAATGAATCTAGTACCACAAAAGATTCGTTTTAAATTTATTGATGATTTGATTTTCTTTCGCACTGAGAAAGGCATTTTTGTTAGATTTCACTCTTTCCTTTTATTTATTTAGTTTTCATTATAATTGTTAACCCCATTTTGAATAGTAAAAATTTTAGATTTCTAAAGCGCGACTACATTAGGTGAATATTAATAATTTATTTTAAAATGATTATATAATGGTCAGAGAAACTACATTACATTAAATCTATTAACCTATAAAAACATTTTCTTCTGAAAGTATAAAATTTTTAAAAATTGCATAAGAAGTTGATTTGATACAAAAATTAAGCTTATTAACTTTTTAAAATTTATCAAAGTCAAATATATATTTACTTTTCACTGTTCAATTGAATTATTACTTTAATTCTCTAAAATAGAAAAAATTTATTACTTATATATATATATATATATATATATATATATATATATATATATATATACAGTAAAACCCCGCTTAACGCGGGGGATGCGTTCCATCAAAGTAGAACGTAATGCGAAACAGCGCTAAACGAGGCTATCTTTACACGTAAATATTGGGGTTAGGGGAAAATGGCTAGGAAATTGGTTAGGTATTAAATTTAAAAAGTATGTTTTTTAATAAAAATAAAACCAAACATTTATTTCTTAAAGCCCAAATTAATACCACATTATTATTTCTTGCAAAAATAAAAACAAAATATAAATAACAAAACGAATATTCTTAAAAAAAAAAAAAACAAATAAAATTGTAAGTAAGTCATATTTAGTTAGCCTTCCGCGTTTTCAGTGTTCTGCCTTTTTGTGATAAAAGCATCTAATGTTGTTTGCCTTTTTCTTTTGCGTTGTTCTCTTAAAAGTTATTCATAAGCGGATAGAGCATCTCTAACACCACGCCTTACTTTTAAACTCCTGTCAAAATTCGGATCATTTTCAATGAATTGATCCATTATTTCAGTTATGGTAAACAAACTCTTTTTTTACAAACGCCATCGAAAGTTCTTTTTTGCTCTTCTTCTGAATCACTGCTGTCAACATTTTTGTTTTCTTCTTGTTCAGTTAATTCCTTGAGCTCATCATTAGAAAGACTAACCGCTGCTTCTTGAATTATTTCTTCGACATCTTCCACATTTACCCCTTCAAAACCGGTTTGCCTCGTTAATTTCACTATCTCTTCCACTATTTCATCCATATCGACAGAGTGTCCAATGTCATCGCTCTTACTTAAATCCGGCCAAATATTCTTCCATATTCCTTTCAAAGATCTTTCTATTACCTCATTCCAAGAAAGGCCTATGTTTTCTACAGCATCCACGATGTTGTAGTTTTTCCAAAATTCTCTTATGGACTGGTTCTCTTCTTCGTCTGTTTTTCAAACATTTGCGTAAAGGTTCGCCTCAAGTAATAAGCCTTAAAATTTGATATAACGCCTTGGTCCATTGGTTGAATTAAGGCAGTTGTGTTAGGCGGCAAGAAAACCAATTCGTTTGGAATGCATGTTGTTAAGTCTGATAAATTTGTTGGGTGGCTTGGAGCATTATCAATTAACAGAAGTACTTTTTGTACAAGTTTTTTAATTTCGCAATAACGTTTAACAGGCGGGCAGAAATGTTCAGTGAACCAATCCTAGAAAATTTTCGCAGTTATCCATGATTTTTTATTAGACTCCCAAATTACAGGTAAAGTTGATTTAGATATGTCTTTCATCGTTCTTGGGTTTTTGGAATGGTAAATTAGTAATGTTTTTAATTTAAAATCTCCGCTTGCGTTACCACTTAGTATAAGGGTTAAGCGATCTTTTGCAGCTTTAAATCCTGGTGCCCGTTTCTCTTCACAGGATAGAAATGTTCGTTTCGGCATTCTTTTCCAAAACAAGCCTGTTTCATCAACATTAAAAACCAATTCTGTAGGATAGTTTCCTTCTTCAATTATTTTTTTTAATATCGCTGATAATTCAGCCGCCGCTTTTGTATCACCACTTGCTGCTTCTCCTGTAATCTTTATGTTGTGAAGGTTATTTCGATGTTTAAATCTATTAAACCATCCTCGGCTAGCAACGAAAGTTTCACTTGTGTCAATTGTCTCAGCCTCAATGTAATTAAAAATTCTTGTAGTTTTTCCGTTATGATAGATTGGCTTAATGGCATATTGCGGTCAATTTCGTCGTCAATCCATATAGGCAGTCGTTTTCCCATTTCCTCTATGATATTATTTCTAAAACGGGTAATTCTAGTTGCAGAGCTTGACGTAGTTGTAGTTGCCGATGACAGTATTTTTTCTTTATTCTTCATGATGGTCCTTATTGTTGAAGTTGGCAAATTCAATGAAGCACTAATTAGAGTTTGACGTTCACCAGAATCTAATCTTCTAATCACTTCCATTTTAGTTTTAAGTGAAATGCTTTTTCTGGTTGCTTTCTTTTCTTTTTCATTATCACCCATAGTAAAAACTAAAGAACAAAATAAGTAAAAACAAAAAGAAGTAAAAAGAAAAAGAAGTAAAAACAAAATATTTGACACTGTAATATATTATTAAATATGTAAATTAATACCCACTTACAATAATGTCAACAAATGTTTCCAATAATAAAAATATGTCTGTACAATACGGCACCAAACAAGAAACACAAGTACACTCTTTCGGATATGTATTGGAAACCTATCGCTGCATAATATTTCGGGGAATCCGCGTATGCTGCGAGCGATTTCGTGGAATCCCCGGGTTTCAATAAAAGAGCGCTACACCGAAACAGCGTTTAGCGGGGTCTTACTGTATGCTGATGTTCAAAGTGGTTTTACTGAATAAATCTTTTACAAGCAGTTGATTTTTTATCTTTTATAATGAAGAGCTTAACATTTAATATCTATGTTTTTAATAAGCAAAAGCTTAAAGCTATTCATTATAAGCAAACGCTTAAATAACGTCATTGAATGGGTTACATTAAATAAGATGCCATAACTAATGTGACATTATAATTTAGATTTAAATGTTCAATGAATATATAATATGAAATTTTAATAAAGCAATTTAACTAAAGTAATATATTTGTACGGTGTAAAATTTTTGTTTCACTAAAATTTATATTTAAACTTCATTAAATAATGTTTATGATGGGGCTTATAAAGATTATTTAATCTTCATGCGTTCGATGTATCGTTTGTTCTGGTAGATGCCTATGTATATATTGAATCTGATAGATGTGTATTTTTTATTTACACCTTTCCAATTCCAACCATTCTATTATTTTCCACATTGCAGTTTATTTTTTGTATATTTGTTACAGTACAAAAAGAATAGTCTAACTGCTGAAAACTGTTGTAAGCATTTGAATATCCATCTTATCATCCATTGATAGTATGTTGTTTTTGTTGTACCCGCACGTATAACTTACCTAGACCAGAGTTGGACTTCACCAGTTAGATGGAAACAACCGGGTGGGAAACTTCGTAATTTAGAAGAAGGGACTAAGCATAAGACTCCCAAATTGACCTGCTACCGCCAGAGATACCATTTCACTTGGAGGACATTGCTAGATAGTTTTATAGTAAAAAAGAACACTTTTTGTTTAATTCAACGACTTCTCTAACCAGATCAAATAAGACGTCATCCAAATTAACCAGCATAAAGATTTCAAAACAATCTAGAATGAAGAT
>JAPDSC010017794.1:582525-601937 GCA_026290005.1 Latrodectus geometricus
TTATTTTTATTTATGATAATTATTGTATGATCCATTTTTCTTTGCACGTATTATGAATTTGCAGCATTTATAAGAAACATTGTAAGTAATTCACTCATGAAAGTATACAAGATGTTAAAATATTGTCATTTTGCGTTTTCATTTGATATTCTGGATAATAAAAAATAATGCATATGAAACAAAATTAATGAATGATACCTACTTTAATTACAATTAAAATTTAAATGTATCATTACATCCTATTGGGGGGTTAAGCCCAACAAAACTCATATTTGATTCTCTGAGCAATAGCTCTGGGGGTGCTAACACATGTACCGGTTATTTGGTCAGCTAACAAAACTCCCAGTGTTTAGTACCCAACCATGGATGGTTCACAGTCTTATCTACCCAAGGATGGAATCAAATCTGCGTCGACCTTTCCCATTACATGGATGTAACCTTGAACCTGTGCGTAGGCTGCCCAAAATGCTACCGATCATTATTTTGTTTTTTTTTTTTTCAGTTCACTTAATTATAATTATTTACATAAGCGAGGAAAAGTAGATGATATTCAATGACATGAATAATATTGGCTGATGTATTGCTAAAATGATCATCCAAACAATTATCTTAAAGCAAGGCATTAATAGTGTAAAATAAAAAAAAAATCAAATTATTTTAAAATAATTAAAAAAAATTTAATAAATTTAAAAAGTGTTTTATTAATTTGCTTTATTATCTAAATTTATATTTAATTTAACATATTAACGTTTTCTTTTAGAAGTTTTAAATTTTAACTTTCTAAAAATGAATTGATGAAAATCAATAACAAAATGATTTAAAGCAAAAATCACAATAGTGTCACACATTTCGGTCGAAACCGAACATTGGCAAACGCCAATGAAGTATTATAATACGTGCAATTATTGAATACAATCAACGAAACTGGAGAGTTCCTTTGAATATAAAAGAAAACGCCCTAGAAAATCCTAGGATTTCGTCCAAGACAGACGTTAGTCGAAGATGTGGTGACGAGGTGTCCAGCTGGAGCCGTTGACCTCTTTTATTAACAATGGTGTAACCTAAAATTACAATTAAAGATCTATGCATGGTTACAACGATGAATAAAATAATAAGTACTCCCAGATTGAGTGCTTGCATGGTGTTTCATAAGTAGTTACAGGGGGTAGTTACCAGAAATTAAGACACTGAGATATATACAAAATAAATGATAAAATATATGCAAAATCAACATAATCAAAGGAAATGTAAGAGCAGTCCAAAATTTATTGCAAATAAAGTAATTGACCGTTGTAGTAATTGGAATAAAGTAATTGACAGTATAAGCCCGTTGTAGTTTAGAAAACTTTTTAGCGGCTCCATCAATCGGCGCCGGAGACGAGAGCCCCGCCCTCTGCAGGATATAAACAAACGGGGGGGTGGGGGCTATCGTTGTCAAATTAGATTTTGGGAAAGAGTAATAATACCTCAGTAGTGGGGGTGATCCTGAGGACGGACCTGGGTCTGTGCAGGACCGGCGCTAGCAGCTTCGCCGCCCCGGGCAAAGAGGTAAAATGCCGCCCCTTTATAACAAAAATTAAAAGAGATAACCTAAACCCTTTCCACGATTAATGGTAAAATAAAACGAGTAAAAAAATTGCAATCATCAGCAATGTTGAAGTTTTGATACATGTTTCGACAACTTAAGACACACGGTTAAAAATTCTATTATTGTGTCCCTTTGATTAAATTATAAAAAAATTATTTCTTTACATTTTAAACTATTTTTAAGTGGGAATTTCTTATGCTTGTGAGTTTTCTTGCATTTCAAATATTTTGACATTTCATAGTTAAAAGTTCATTTATTATTAATATATATATATAGGGTGTTTATTAAACATACACCAAAAATTCAAGGGTTTGTCCCCTCGACTATTCTATGAATATATTGTCCTTTGATACTTTTTGTGAACTCGCTTTGTTTCGAAGATACAGGGCGAACATAGTTTTCGTCAAATCCATTTTTATAATTTTTAAAATCATTAAATTTCTTGTATTCTTATTCTAGCTGGAGGTCATTATTTTCAACAGTTCTTGTAGATTAAAAAACTTTACCTGTAATTTTTGGTAATAAAATGTTGTTATGCCAAATTTTGTTCACCCTGTATCTGCGAAACAAATTTTTGCTGTATGTTTAAAAAACACCCTGTATATATAAAGGTCGTTAGGGGTTTGATTCCAAATATCTTAATGCATAAAAATATGATTCATTTTAAACAAAAAAGTTTAGTATATCATGGGTCAAAACTCAATTATTTTAGAAAAAGAAAATGTTTAAAAGTTTGAGAAATTTAATTTTAGGGCCAATTTGCCGCCCCCTAAGGTTGCCGCCCGGGCAAGGGCCCGGCTTGCCCACCCCTAACGCCGGCCCTGCTGTAGTATTTACTCCTGTAAAAGTAATATTCAATTTACAATTTATATGATATCAGTACCTAATATAATTATTATCTTTTTCAGAGAAACTTTTGTAATATTAGTTTATGGTAAAACAGAATTTTATAATTAACTGAATAAAATTGAGTTTTAGTTAACTTCTTTTTCTAATTTTTCATTTGTTGCATCGCATTATTAAACTAAGATAATTGCTATCTTTTTTTACTAATAAGTCTATTGCATCGAATTTTTCGCATATTTTTAACAATGTCACTCATTGAACACTATGCTGGTTGTAAGTTTATCACTTGCTTTTTATTTAAATACAGCTAATCTTAACAGCTTTTTTTTTTAAAAAAAAAATGAATACATCCCTGTATTCATGAAAATTTAAATAAACGTTAATATCAAACTATAAATGTCTTATTCTTGTTTGAACTTTCCATTGTTGCTTTGTTTGTTTTTTTATTGTATATTGTAAAAAATCAAACTTGTATGTAAACTGATGTGCAATAAAAACAAATAACTCCTATTGCATTATTTATTTACAATATGCTTGGACATTTTATTACGTCAATATTTCCTATTTTTATTTGTCAATTATGTTAACTTAAGGTTAGTTGGATTGATGTATCTATGCTTCAAGTTTTTGAGATTTTTTTTTCTTCATATTGTTATGATAAATATTAAATAATACTAGAAATCACTGGAAAAATTAATGAAATTTTTTAGTAATTGCTTTATTCAATTATAATAATTCTAATGAGCTTATTTCTTATATTTTCGAACTCTGTTAGTGATGAATAATGCACTCATAAGTTTGAAATACTAGATTGAAAACAAATTTTCTAAAACGAATGCTAAATTATAAAAAAAAATTAAATATAAACTACAAAATATTATATTTTGAAAAATATAAATTCAATATTTTATATTCGCTCGAATTACATATCTTTATGTATATAAGTAAGACAAATTTAGTAAATTAATGTAATCTAAGAAAGTTTAAACTGTGAAGACAATATCATAAAAAAAAAATCCACAAGCTTAGCTTTGAATAAATGCTAAATCAAATGTATCATTAGCATTCATCGTGCGTAGTACAACAATGACTTGTATCGAACTCAGGATTTTCCATTTACAAAATCAAAGTCAAATTACAAAGCCATGATTATCCAAACTAGGGACATATTTGGCACTGCATAGTAAATAGCTGCTGAAAGTTGTGAGGCTATTTCATCAAACATGTATCGATTTCTGCAGGGATCTTTACACGGAGAGTAGAAAACTTTCGAGCACCCACTCTGTTAGATGAGCCCGCAGAAACCAGAGGCAACATCCTTCTCTTAGTATTCAACATCAGTTATAATCAAATATGAAATTAGATTCAAAAATAGGTGTAAAAAATTAAATTTAAGATGTAGAATTATAGTAACGAACAATATTTAATTTTTGTGCCAAAATAATATTTTAAAAATCCTCATTATTATTATAATGTCATGATTCAGAAGATCATAATTAAAAAAAATATATATAATGCATCGATAAAAAGTTCAAAAATTTTAAATTTTGAGTGCTATTTTTGTATTTTCTTGGAAAAGTCTATGTTTAATATTTTACATTGGATACAAACATCCTAGGATCTTCTTACATATACAAAAAAAGGAAGCGTTTTTCTGTGGCAATATTTAGAGGTTTGCTTCCAAAATAAATATCGGAGTAAAATTTCCTAGTAATGCACTCATTTGTCAGATGGGCTCTTAGAAATATTTCGTCGTTTCCATTTTAAAGCTTGCACATTTTCAATTTAAAAAAAAAAATGCTTCAGAAAATCATTATGTAGTAAAATATTAAAAAATATTGAATTAAAAATGTTTACTATTTTTTAAACTTGCTTATTAAAAATTTTAAATTAAATGTGCAAAATGAATTTCTTTTGTTATTTTGATGCAAATAAAATCATAATTTATATTTTCAATTCGTTTTTAATCGATCAAAAAAAAAAATTTTTTTTTGAACCATTAAAAACGGTACAAAGAATCAAGAAAAAAGGAAATGATTCTTTACTTGAGTTTTCCATGCCTGCGTTGAATACAAAAACAAAACCGTAAACAGCAAAATTCTTTCATTTAATGAAATATAACAATAAAATGTAGGAAATCTTTCTACGTTTAAACGACAATGAACTAAGCAACTAGAACTATGAACAATGAATTTCCTTAAAAAGAAAAATAAGAAAAAAAAAATACTGTTGTTTTTAAATCTAAGAATGTTTGAAAGTTTTTATCTAATAAAGCTGGAAACCATTTTAATCAAATAAAAAAATAATTAAATTATGTATGAAAAAATAAACATTTATTATGTTTATTAGCTTCTATATTTCTTAATGTAAAGAATTGCATTAGAAGTACTAAGAAAAACTCCCATGTTAACATCCATGACAACGAAGCTGTAGACATCTTGGATAAAAGAGGTTGTTCTGAGTTGCTCAATGGGGACTACACACTAACTTACAAAGAACTGTTCCCTTTAAAGAAAAAAGAAGTGAGGCAAGTCTTGCTCGCCCCTCCCGCCTATCCCTGGTTTAGCAGTAAGACCCCGGGGGGCGCGTTGAATTTCGAGGGTGACAGACATGATCATACGGCCATCTTGAGACTCAGAAGTGGGCATCTGAAATGCATGACGTTCGATTCTGGGCACAAAATCTTCTCATTGTGCAATAAATGCAATCTGAGGCCGACTTCCCCGATAACATCCTGGATTGTTTGGAGTTCAATCTGGCGGATATTCGCACAAATCCACTCTTGGTGCTCGACTTCGCTAGGGTTCATGGTGTCATGGATTTGATCTAGCTGACGCTAGATCTCTGAGGGATTGGAACAACAACAACAAGAAAAATTTCATAAATGTATTGAATTTCTAACCTTGAACTCTAAGAGGATTCTTCGACTAAATAAGTTATATTTTTGGATTATAGAAAGTGAAGTAATTTTACTGAATTTCCGCACACTCACATTTTCATGAGCGTCTATATATTATCATCACTTATAGATTTATGTAATATTTTAAATGTTCTAATAGGGCTATCATTTGTAAATGCACGTAGCAATTCCTTTAAATTTGTTAATACAAATTAGAATAGGTAGTTTATTACATAATCACTGCAGTCATAACAATAATTCCAAAATACATAATATGAAATCAAATGCTAAAAAATATGTTCTAGGAAAGAATAAAATCAACACAAGATATACAAGGAAATATTTAGGAACATAAGAAGGAAATGTCAAAACAGTTATAATAAAAAAAATTACAGGAAGCCTACTTGATGGCTGACTTATGAAACCAAGCACGTTAAACCCAAAGTTTAATAATAAGCAAAATAATCCAAGAATAATTTTAAATGAATAGAAAAATTAAATAAAATGAATAAAATAAATTTTCACTATTTCGTGTTGTTTTATACTATATATTAGTTAAATTATTTTTACGTGCCATATTTGTTTCTACAAAACTTTTATTTCTAACAAAGTTTCGTAAGAAAAAGAGCACAGATATAGTGTTGTGCCTCAGTTCAAAAAATAAACATAGAAAGAGTCTCAACACAGATACAAATCTAACAAAAAAGTTACCTTTGTAAATAGTGAATTTTGCCGCAATTTTTCATGTATTTTGAAACATTTTTAAAATTTCTTAAATTTTCAATATACATTATTGAAAGAGGTTAAGAGATAACAAGTGTTGACAAATATATGTTTACAAATGAGGACACCACAAAAAGGATTCAAAATTATTATTATAAAAAAATTGCTTATTCTAATAGAAAATTATGATAGAGAACACACATTTAAAAAGAATTTAAAATGTTGCCCTTGTAAAATTCGATATTCTTGTCAAGATTTACAAAATGTTCAGTATTCAGCTTACTAAGAAAGCAATAATTTCAAATTTTACTATTACATTGTATCTAATAATGACAAAATAATATGGTCTCTGCTATAAATAAGAAAAGATAAAGACGACGCAATAACACGGTCTCTTCTTTGTTGATACCTTTCAATCAAAACCAATTTGTGGCTATAGATTTAAGCTATGAAGAATACTTTATCTTGAGCTTGAAATTTAGATATAAGGGATTATTTTGAAGAAAAAAAAGCTACACATGCATTTTTAGATTTAAAATGTCCCTGGAACATAAGAATACAAATACTAATAGATTTGCTTTGTCCATATATATTATGTCATGAAGCTAAAGGCAGTGTTAAAAATAATTTGGTGTTTTGGCAAAACTATTTAAGGGTGCCTCCTTGGCAAACTTGGTGATTTTTGCTCGGTTATAAATTTTATTGGCGATTTTTGTTGGCTCAGAACAATCAATTGTTATGTTGCAATTAGAATACGATTGGATTTTGCCCAACTTGGAGATTCACCACGACCACAACTTGGCGAGAATCAAGGGAGCACCCTAAATTATAGCCTAATGGGTGTTTAATATATGCCATTTAAATTTCATTTTAAAATTATAAATTCGTCAAATTAGCTATAAATGCTGATATTCATCTGATAGGTATATATATATATTTTTTTATCTTTCTTTGAGTCCAGTTTTTATGTTTCTATTAGGCATATTTTTATGGGTTACATTTAGACGATGATAAATATTAAATGATTTAGATTATAAGTGGTTTGTATTTTTTAATAGCATAGTAGAAAACTAGACATAATTAGAAAAATATGTATTTTTTTGATGATTTAGTTAAAGAAAAAGCTGCAAAATATACGCATTTAAAAAAATAAAATCGAGTGAAATCATTCTGTTTGTGATATTAAAGCAAGCAGAAGATTGCGATATTTAAAAGCAAGCACGACTGCTTACGATAGATTTGAAGTTTTGAATAATTCAATAGGTTTATAATTCGATGATTTGCTTTTGAAATAATAAAGGTTAATTTCCAGTGATCGGTACGCTCCTTGTACGATACGCATATATACAGCGGTACGCATATATACAATTATTAATTAATTGTATATAATATTGTATAAAATTATATTATTTCTATAAAATAATATAATTTTATATTATATAATTGAATTAATTGTATATTGTTTATTATATTAATTGTATAAAAATAGCGTACCGTACACTGGGATACAGCCATAATAAATATTTAATTATATATTTACTGCTGATGAATTACGAGTTACATTTAAAACAAATATTTCAAAGTTTATAATTTATATATGAGAACATTATTGTAATTATTTATAATACAGTGAAGTATTCTAACGACTTTTCACAAATATAGGATTAAATCAATGTATGCTAAATCCATTTCAACATGGTACTGAAATTTAGAAATCCAATCTGTTATTTGAGATAGTTTTAATCGTGGAACTACTTTGATATACCCCCCCAAATTGGAAATTTGGTGACATTTTTTAATCACCAACCCAAAATACCTGTTTTTGGCCCCTTTTTTTCGCCAAGATGGATTCTCGCTAAGTACAAATAATCAATACATAAAAAAACTTTAAAAAAATAACTCAAAAAATGGTACAAAATGCAAGAAAATACTAAATTCGGCAACAGCAAAAACCTAAAAGCTGAAAAAACCTAAATTAGCAACACCAAAATAAGAAATAGCTACCCTAAAAAGTCCGTAGGTAGTGCCAGATTTGGCGCGTAATTTTTGGGGGGTATATCAAAGTTGTTCCTTAATCGTCTTTTTCAAAGAGTTTTTTTATAGATGAAAATGAATATTTTTGTCATACGAAATTTTGTATGAAAAAGGTTCTTATATATACAAATATGTTAAATATCTTCTTTTGTTTCTAAATTTCACTATCAAAAGTTCTCTACCATAATTCTATTTCAAAGAAAACAAATTTGGTTTGCTGTAGTTGTTTAATTTGGTAAAAGCCTGCAAATTTATACTGAAACATTATAACTACACACTAATCAAATATTAAATTTTAAAGGAAAAGAAAAAAAGAATTCAATCACACAGTAAAAATATTTAAACAGTACACCACTCATAAAAGGCCCACGTCTCCCGCTTTGCGCATCTCAAATTCTGCTCTAACTGTTGTTTTTAACTACAACTTCAACTTCCATTGCGCTCAACCAAATCTTCTATGAAACATCGATTAAAGTAAATACTTGGGGTAAGTTGAAATCCTTAAACATCATTTGTTATTTTTGAAATTAATGAAATATATTGTTAATAATTATGAAATTTATTTCTTATATTTTATAATTTAAATGTTATTTAAGATGTTTATTTAGGTAATTATATGGAAAATGTCTACCATATCAATGATCTCTTATGTGCAGTGTATACTTATCTCTTATACTTCAATCCTATTCTAAATATAACTGATTATTTTATTATAAATGATATCTCCCAATTCACTTTCTAAACTGAACATAAATTTATTCATTTTAATTTAATTTTTATTATCAACTTTAGACGTGTAGCACTTAATGATAGCTGCGTGTGGCGTTAATCCTGCAAGCAGTCGCTAAAAGTGCAATATAAATACTATTTCTTTATTATTTAATTTCATCTCATTTCATTTTAAGATGAATTAAAAACAAATTGGACATTACTGGAAGAAATTTGCTGAAAACATGAAAATTATTACACTTGTAAATGTTAATATTTACCTCTTTTTCTGGAACTAAACTTTCCACGTGGAAAATTTAATATTTATTTTAAATTTACTAGATTATTCAATCTAAATATTAATTATATAATTTTCTTCTTTACTTAGTAAATTCCTATAATTTCTTTTTACATTTGGAATGTTGTTCTTAACATGATTGAAATAATTCTCTGTTTTAGATGTTGAAGTAGCAATTATTTTACTAGTATTCTAATTATTGTCACATTGGCTCAGCCTGGTTTGAAAATTTTAGTTTGTAATCTCAAAATTACGATAGGAAAAATCTTCAGATATTTATCAACGTTCTAAACGTGGCACTTAATGATAGCTGCATGTAGCTTTTATCCTGCAAGCAGTCGCTAAAAGTGCTATATTGATACTGTTTTATTTAAATTTTACATCATATTGTTGTGAAATATAAGCAAACAGGACAGCATTGTCAAAAAAAATATTCTGGAACCATTTACTAATATCATTTGTGATTATATATTCTAATCTTTAAGTACCATCTCATTGTTCTAAAAATAATTTTGTACTAAAAAACTAAAATCTGAATTGTATGTTGTATTAATGCTTCTGTGAAAAGTACTTTTTTAAAGTTCAGAAGTAATCAATTAAAATATCAGGAATGAGAATGCACATGAGGCAGAATATAAGAACTTAATTTCTAATTTCATCTCATCTGATTTAGGTGTGATGTTTTATTTTGCACTTACTAATAGCTGCTTGATGTTAATTCTTCATGCAGTTGCAAATAGTGCTATATCAATATTTGTACCGCTGTAATTTCGTTCTGTTTTGTGATGGAATGTATTTCTAGGAGAACTGAACAGTTCTCAGAATAAATGTTCAGGTATATTCTTTACTTGTAATTTGCTTAAGAATATATGATAATATCAGTTTTCAAAATATTGAGACACTATAAATTTACAGTAAATTAAATTTGAATGTAATTAAGTAATATGTAACATAGAAAAGTATAACTGCACTAAAAACATAAAAGTTTAAAACTTCCTTGTCAAAATTTTTTTATTTACTTGACACAAGATAGTTTCTGCAATATCAAATTTAAGTGACAATTTGAAATCAATGATTTAGTGAAAATATGCTTAGGGTCCCCTACTTAGTGTGTTTTAATAATCGCTGGTGCCATGGTGAAAGCTCTACCCCTATTTCAAAGTAAAACTCAATTAGTGAACAATGGAAAAGCTAAAACAAAAAGTAATTAATGAGCATGCGTGGGAAGTGTATAAATTCGCGAGTTGGCGTAGTAGGGGACCTAAAGCGCATTTTAACCAATGATTTTATTCACTTTGATGTTAAACTTAAATTGATATTTACTAGCTGAATAATTAGAATACTTCAATTCTCATTTAGTTTGTACCTGTTTTGGTTATACTAGTTTTTAAATTCATCTCCTATGGAAAACCTTAAAAAATCTGCCATGATGCAATTTTAAAGGTGATATACTAAGAATTAAATTTATTAAATGTAAATTTTTCATTTTGTTTGATAAAATGTCATTTGTTGAAATGCAGATCAAAAGTAATCGTGTAAACTTATGATTTCTAACTAGCAATGATGAACATCATAAAAAAAATGATAAATTGTGATTACTTTTATTTCCTTGGCTGTCTGATGCTAGTTTCTAAAATTACTCATGGTACTGTAGTTTTTCATAGATATGATTCAACATCTTTTATCATTTGAATTTTGTGTTATAAAATTTAAACTAGTGTTCAAACAAATTTTCTGTTACCTAGTATATGGCTAGTTAAAAATCTCTTTTGAAAGTGTAAATTTAAGTTTTATTTGAAAAAGTCATTTGGGGACGATTCTTATACTGGTGTAGGGCCTTTTTTGGCGACGAAACTGGCATTGAAACATGAATTTAATAAATAGCTCATCTTTTTCATTGTTAATAATTTATTTTTATGTTATAATTATAACATTGAATAATTTGTATAAAGTTTTTGAAATTTTACAGTTATATTTGGTTAAAATTCTGATACATCTAGATATAGCATTGTTTTTAAAAATAAAAATCATTAGATATTAAAAAGATTAACTACATTAAATAACGAAAATACATTTTAATACTTAATAATTGTAAAATACTAAGCATTTATTTGTTATTTATGTTATTTATTTGATTGAAATTTTTTAAATTAACTCAAACCATTCAATAATCATTTGGCATCAAGACTTGCTAGGATGATGAATTCTAATATCTGATACTGCATGATTAATTTTACTTCCTTGGATGTCTGAAGCGAGTATTGATTTTCTGTTAGCAGTTTACCTTATACACATGTTGGGTTTCATCTATGTTGTCACTGATAAAAACATTAAATTTAAATATCTTATTGAAATTTGCATTTCATTTGAATGCAATATGAATGTTAGTTTTATTATGATGATATTTGTACCGCTCCAGGCTGATGTATTGTGAGTGATTAATATAGTTATCTGATTTAAATACTTATGCATATTCTTTTTTGTAAAGGAATAAAGCTCTGTCACAGTATATTCTAATATGATGAAATTTTGTACTGCTCCAGTCTGATAATTTGTGAGTGATTAACAATTTTCTGATAGGTCTAATTTGTTTCGTTGGATTATATAGATTTTCTACTATGTAAATCTAGATTCAAGATTATAATGTGATGAAATTTTGTACCGCTCCAGTCTGATAATTTGTGAGTGATTAACAATTGTCTGATAGGTCTAATTTGTTTCCTTGGATTATATAGATTTTCTACTATCCAAAACATTTGGAGTTGATATCTGATGCACAGTATGTTGCATTGTATTTTTGTTTATAATTCCGTACCATACATAGTTATAAACAACTATCTTATAGAAATATATATCCTGCTATATTTGAAAGAAATTTAATCTTGATTTGATTATGATGTGATTTTGTACCGCTCCAGACTGATGCTTAGTGAGTGATTAACAATTGTCTGACTAATGTGAAAATTTTCTCTTATTTTGCCAGAGAGGTTTCAAATATATTTTTGCATAGACCTAACTTTTGATCCATAATGCTTTTGTTTAAATAAAATTCTATTTTCTCAGATTTATTTATACTATTAGTTTTGAATCTCAATCTTGCTATGATGATAAGTAAAGAAAAATGAACATTACTGATTATTTTTATTTCCTTGGCTGTCTGAAGCAATCCTAAATGCATATAATTTTAATTTCTAAAATAGCTTGTTCAGTGATTAGATTGTTAGCAAATTTTTTTTGAAGTGCTGTATTTGTAAGTTTAAATATTCTAAATTTCCAGCTGGTATCTTGGATGGACTTTTTTTAAGATATACTTAAGAAATTTAATACTGTGATATGTTTGACTTCCTGGATTTCTGAAATTATTTAATTAGTGTTTGCTGTGCATGTATCCTAATAATTTGTATTTTTTTTTATTTTAAAATATTCTAAACAGAGAAGCAATTTTTTATACCAACATTTAATGCTTTTTATAAAACTTGTTTGTTATGATGAGATTTTGTACCGCTCCAGGCTGACTTATAGTGAGTGATTAACAATTATCTGACTAGATTTAAACTTGAGTATTTATTTCTTGCATTAAATGTGATAACTATGATTTATGTATTTAATGATGATATATTGTACCGCTCCAGGCTGATGTGTAATGAGTGAGTAAACAATTATCTGATGTATGTAAACTTCTGCTGTTTGTAAGAAATGAATTTCATATACTTGTTTTGCAGTAACTCTTCCAACTGCATTTTAATTTATTTAAATTCTGGTTACATTTAATTTCTGAAAACATTAAACTTGCTATGATGATACATCACTGCATAAATGATAAAATATGATTTATTTTACTTCCTTGGATGGCTGAAGCAAGTTTTTGATGTATTAATTCAAGTGATTCCAGTTTGCTATTTGAAAGGAAATTCTCTTATTTTCTGCTTGCTGTCCTTCTCTCCTTGTTTAAATTGTAATGTCAAACTTGTGTGATTTCTATTATGAAAATGAAATATAAGTTTTCTTGTCATATCATTTCAGATTTTGTGCTTTAATTTGTGTTTTCCATGAAATATTAACTTAATTGAATGAAATGAAATTATTTTCTGCAAATAAGTTATATTTTTAAGGTACAGATTAAAAATTAAGTGAAATTAATTTATATGTATATGAAACCATGGTTGAAATTTGCTTATTTATAAAATGTTTGAGCCTCGTCTATCTTTTGGTTCTTAATCATATTTCTTAGATCATCTCTATTTTGAAATCATTTAGTTCATATTGCCACTTTCTAAGTTATTATTGATGTATATCTGCTCGCTCCTATCCTTTTTTTATTAGCAAAAGTACTTGCTTAATGTGAATTAATACTTAACAATCTAAATTTTGCAGTTTTTATTATTTTTAAATAGTTTTTCAAAGGCTTATATTTTTCCTAAAGTATTTTTTGCAGTTTTACTTAAATGGACACTTAATGATGATTATTGTGATGAATGTAATGATTTTTTTTACTTTTAGGTTGGGTACTGAAAAGGAAGAATGGGTGCTTACAAATACATGCAAGAAATATGGCGTAAGAAACAATCTGATGTTTTGAAATTCTTGTTAAGAACACGATGCTGGTACTTTCGTCAACTAAATACTGTTCATAGAGCCCCAAGGCCTACCAGACCTGATAAGGCTCGCAGGTTAGGGTACAGAGCTAAGCAAGGTAATACAAAATTTTAGCTGGATTTTGAAAGTTTAATGCAACTTTAAATTGTTAGAAAAAAGTATTACCAATATAATAAATTTCATTGTTTTTAAAATTGTAATTGGGATTATTTGTAAATGTATTATAAGTAAGGCATTAAAAGAAGTTCCTGCTACTTTTCTTAAATGCACTTAAATATTTAAAGCAGACTTTTCATTACTAAGTAAACAGTTATATTTTATCATAAAAATTTACTTTTTCTTTAAAATTCTTATTGGACAATAAACTTTTTATCAGGCTATGTTGTTTATCGAATAAGAATTCGACGTGGTGGCCGTAAGAAGCAGGTGCCTAAAGGCTGTACCTATGGTAAACCTAAAAATCATGGTGTAAATCAGTTAAAACCTGTTCGAAGTCATCAAGCTGTTGCCGAAGTAAGTAAAAAAATTCTCAATTGTACAATTAGATTTGCATGTTTTTCTATAAATATGTACTTAATTTGGAGTAATAAAAAATTGTTGAATATGTTAGTCATAGGACATGATGGGAACCAGCAGTTGTCAGAGCGGTAGTCTGAGATAATTTCACTAGTCCCACAAGAAAAATGTACACTTTATTAACTTACCATGTTAAGTTAGGTGCATTAAAAGATAAATTCATAACAATCTGAAGAGTTATAAAAATACTTAGTGGTCCCTGGAATTTAAATTTATGAATTTACTGGTTCGCGAAATCAAAATGTTTTGGGACTGCTGTTAGGAATGACTGATTTTTTAAAGCTTTGTGATCTTGTATATTGCAATACTGTGGATATTAACTTTATGTAATTGCTGAATTGTAGTTTTAAACTTAAATGTAAGGTAAATTTAGTATTTCTTAATATTTTTTTAAACTATGGATTGTTATTTACAAAGCTATTATGCATTTCTTCCATCACGCTGGTTAAAATCTATTATAATCCAGAATTCCAATTTTAAGTTTATCTGAAATGTATGACATTTTAAATAACATCTTTCAAAACTTTAAATGTAGTTGAAAAAGATAATTAACAACTGTTAACTTGTGGTTGGTTGAACAAGTTGCCAGCTATGGATTAGGTGGAGTTAAATTAAAAATCAAAATAATAATTCAATCTAAACAATAATTATATTATATTCTTGTTTACTTAGTAAATTGATTTAATTTCTTTTTACATTTGGAATGTTCTTAACAGGATTAATAAAACTGCCTGTTTTCATTGTTAAAGTAGCAATTATTTTACTAGCATGCTAGTTACTGTCACATTGGCTCAGCATGGTTTAAAAATTTTAATTTGTTTTATCAAAGTTATGATAGGAAAAATCTTAAGATATTTATCAACATTCTAAACGTGGCACTTAATGATAGCTGCATGTAGTGTTTATCCTGCAAGCAGTCGCTAAAAGTGCTATATTGATACTGTTTTATTTAAGCTTTACATCTTATTGTTGTGAAATATAAGTAAACAGGACAGCATTGTTAAAAACATATTCAGGAACCATTGAGTAATATCATTTGTGATTAAATGCTTGGTGAAAATGCACTTAAGGTCCCCTCCTTGGCGAGATTTTCTAAAACACCGATGCCATGGACAAAATTCTTCCGCTATTTCAAGGTGAAATTTAATTAGTAACCAATGAAAAGGCTAAAACAAATGAGAAATTATTGAGCATGCACAAGAAAACACTTCAAATTCGTGAGTTGGCGAGGTAGGGGACCTAAAGCCCAGTTGTACCTTATATTCTAATCTTTAAGTACCACCTCTTTATTATTAAAGTGATTTTCTACAAAAAAAATTAAAATCTGAATTGTATGTAGTATGAATGCTTCTGTGAAAGGTACTTTTTAAAGCCAAGAAGTAATCAATTAAAATATCAGGAATGAAAATCATGTTCAAACTAAGTAACTTCATTAATCTTGTTCTTTGAATGGCAATATTAAATATGTTACATAATTAATGTTGCAAATAGAGTAATACTGTATGTAGTTTAACAGCAGATGCACATGAGGCAGAATATAAGAACTTGATTTCTAATTTCATCCCATCTGATTTAGGTGTGATGTTTTATTTTGCACTTACTAATAGCTGCTTGATGTTAATTCTTCATGCAGTTGCAAATAGTGCTATATCAATATTTGTACCGCTGTAATTTCGTTCCGTTGTTTTGTGATGGAATGTATTTCTAGGGGAACTGAACAGTTCTCAGAATAAATGTTCAGGTATATTCTTTACTTGTAATTTGCTTAAGAATATATGATAATATCAGTTTTCAAAATATTGAGACACTATAAATTTACAGTAAATTAAATTTGAATGTAATTAAGTAATATGTGACATTTTATGTGTGTGAAGATGTAACATTGAAAAGTATAACTGCACTAAAAACATAAAAGTTTAAAACTTCCTTATCAAAATTTTCTAATTTACTTGACACAAGATAGTTTCTGCAATATCAAATTTAAGTGACAATTTGAAATCAATGATTTAGTGAAAATATGCTTAGGGTCCCCTACTTAGTGTGTTTTAATAATTGCTGGTGCCATGGTGAAAGCTCTACCCCTATTTCAAAGTAAAACTCAATTAGTGAACAATGAAAAAGCTAAAACAAAAAGTAATTATTGAGCATGTGTGGGAAGTGTATCAAATTCGCGAGTTGGCGTAGTAGAGGACCTAAAGCGCATTTTAACCAATGATTTTATTCACTTTGATGTTAAACTTAAATTGATATTTACTAGCTGAATAATTAGAATACTTCAATTCTCATCTAGTTTGTACCTGTTTTGGTTATACTAGTTTTTAAATTCATCTCCTATGGAAAACCTTAAAAAATATGCCATGATGCAATTTTAAAGGTGATATACTAAGAATTAAATTTATTAAATGTAAATTTTTCATTTTGTTTGATAAAATGTCATTTGTTGAAATGCAGATCAAAAGTAATCTGTGTAAACTTTTGATTTCTAACTAGCAATGATGAACATCATAAAAAAAATGATAAATTGTGATTACTTTTATTTCCTTGGCTGTCTGATGCTAGTTTCTAAAATTTCTCATGATACTGTAGTTTTTTATAGATCTGATTCAATATCTTTTATAATTTAAATTTTGTATTATAAAATTTAAACATGTGTTCTTACAAGTACTTTCTGTTACCTAGAAATTTATCTTTCATCTGTGTACTTTGCCATAGTAAAGTGCAAGTTAAAAAATCTTTTTTAAAAGTGTAAATTTAAGTTTTGTTTGAAAAAATGTCATTTGTTATAAAATGCAGATCAAAAATAATCTGTATGTATACTTATGATTTCTAACTAGCAATGATGAACATCATAAAAAATGATTGATTGTGATTATTTTTACTTCCTTGGCTGTCTGATTCTAGTTATCACAGTAGTGATTTTGGTCTCAATAAAAATCAATGTTTCTTTTTCTAGTGTTTTATAAATTTGTTAAAGGTATAGAGAAAAACAAATATTAAAATTCAGGACACTAATGATGGCTAAAGTTTTGTAATAAACAATATTATGGTAGTTATTATCGTTGAAAACTTTAAACAAAATTATTGTTAAGATCTCATTTCTGTTAGCATTGATAGGTGCATATTAGTATGTGTATATCATCTTGTAGTTTAAAAACTAATAGCTTATAACTATATGAAGTCTCAAAAAGAGTGAAAGTTAGATATGCCTGTTATTTATTTGATTGAAATTTTTTTTAAATTAACTCAAACCATTCAATAATCATTTGGCATCAAGAATCGCTAGGATGATGAATTCTAATATCTGATACTGCATGATTAATTTTACTTCCTTGGATGTCTGAAGCGAGTATTGATTTTCTGTTAGCAGTTTACCTTATACACATGTTGGGTTTCATCTATGTTGTCACTGATAAAAACATTAAATTTAAATATCTTATTGAAATTTGCATTTCATTTGAATGCAATATGAATGTTAGTTTTATTATGATGATATTTGTACCGCTCCAGGCTGATGTATTGTGAGTGATTAATATAGTTATCTGATTTAAATACTTATGCATATTCTTTTTTGTAAAGGAATAAAGCTCTGTCACAGTATATTCTAATATGATGAAATTTTGTACTGCTCCAGTCTGATAATTTGTGAGTGATTAACAATTGTCTGATAGGTCTAATTTGTTTCGTTGGATTATATAGATTTTCTACTATGTAAATCTAGATTCAAGATTATAATATGATGAAATTTTGTACCGCTCCAGTCTGATAATTTGTGAGTGATTAACAATTGTCTGATGGGTCTAATTTTTTTCCTTGGATTATATAGATTTTCTACTATGTAAAACATTTGGAGTTGGTATCTGATGCACAGTATGTTGCATTATATTTTTGTTTATAATTCCGTACCATACATAGTTATAAACAACTATCTTATTGAAATATATATCCTACTATATTTGAAAGAAATTTAATCTTGATGATTTGATTATGATGTGATTTTGTACCGCTCCAGACTGATGCTTAGTGAGTGATTAACAATTGTCTGACTAATGTGAAAATTTTCTCTTATTTTGCCAGAGAGGTTTCAAATATATTTTTGCATAGACCTAACTTTTGATCCATAATGCTTTTGTTTAAATAAAAATCTATTTTCTCAGATTTATTTATACTATTAGTTTTGAATCTCAATCTTGCTATGATGATAAGTAAAGAAAAATGAACATTACTGATTATTTTTATTTCCTTGGCTGTCTGAAGCAATCCTAAATGCATATAATTTTAATTTCTAAAATAGCTTGTTCAGTGATTAGATTGTTAGCAAATTTTTTTTGAAGCGCTGTATTTGTAAGTTTAAATATTCTAAATTTCCAGCTGGTATCTTGGATGGACTTTTTTTAAGATATACTTATGAAATTTAATACTGTGATATGTTTGACTTCCTGGATTTCTGAAGTTATTTAATTAGTGTTTGCTGTGCATGTATACTAATAATTTGTATTTTTTTATTTTAAAATATTCTAAACAGAGATGCAATTTTTTATACCAACATTTAATGCTTTTTATAAAACTTGTTTGTTATGATGAGATTTTGTACCGCTCCAGGCTGACTTATAGTGAGTGATTAACAATTATCTGACTACATTTAAACTTGAGTATTTATTTCTTGCATTAAATGTGATAACTATGATTTATCTATTTAATGATGATATATTGTACCGCTCCAGGCTGATGTGTAATGAGTGAGTAAACAATTATCTGATGTATGTAAACTTCTGCTGTTTGTAAGAAATGAATTTCATATATTTGTTTTGCCGTAACTCTTCAAACTGCATTTTAATTTATTTAAATTCTGATTACATTTAATTTCAGAAAACATTAAACTTGCTATGATGATATATCACTGCATAAATGATAAAATATGATTTATTTTACTTCCTTGGATGTCTGAAGCAAGTTTTGATTTTGTGATGAAATAAATTAAAATTTTCTGTCTGGGAAAAATGATTTCTTGGAACTTAAATTTTCTTGTAGTGTTATAACATAAATGTAATTTAAGTGGTATAATCCCTAATGCTATTTTCTTTTGCCAATGAATCTTATGTTCATTTTTGCATGTTGAGCAATTTTTTGTCACTATTTTTTTTTTT